>JAQIWU010000861.1:0-20984 GCA_034696445.1 Isotomiella minor | reverse complement strand
TCTTTTGACATTTTGATAAAACATGGAATATGGAATTGAAGGTTTTTGAAAATGTTTGAAAAAACGATCTATTCTTATACTCCGGTTAAGACTGGTTCAGTCACACACTGGGCCTGTGCTGAGTTTTGAGTACAGAGGTGGATAGAGATATTCAGGACAAGGTGATTATGGCTTGTGCCAATTTTCTTATCGCGATGAATACAGACTTCGTCACCGCATCATTATCTATTATGACTTGACTACTATGGCATGATATTTGTTTAGGTTTGTATTTGCTGCAAGAAGATGCTACAATTCGTAACATGTAGCAATGCAATTATCTCTCTGGATAAGTTATAAATGAAAAAGAGTAGTTCAGGTGCGCACAGGAAAGTTGATAGTGCTACATTTAATTTCACTGACAAGATTCAAATTCAAGAAACATCTATTGGCAAACAAGGAATAATGGGGGAGGGAGGGAATGCTATTTGATGAAGAATAACAGGATTCTCTTTGTAATCATTTTACTGGAAGGAAATTAATGCGTGCATCTGAAAAGTCCCGTTGTACCAAAGTATTTTTACTCTACATTTAAACGATCTTACTTTTCCATACTTGTGCCCTGCATTATAGATTTTTTATTCAGATACCTATTTCTTTATCCATCTTCCAACAACCTTCTGACCCTAGTACCCGATTACTATCGTTGAAACTGAAACTGAAACCTTTTAAGAATTTTAATGAGCGGCTACCAGAAAGCATAAAACCTGGACCTCGAGGGGCAGTGAAGTGGAAGTGGATGCAGTGGGCTAGGTCAGGCTCATCGCTCAAAATCACCTCATCTCATCAATCCAATTGCATCTTGCTCAGAGTCAGACTTATTTTAGACACGACTCTTGTATTTTTATTACCTTTTAAAGCCATCCATTTTCCTAAAGTCAGAAATGAAATAAGTCTAATTCGTGACAAGAAGCTTTCATTTGAGGTTAATAATAAATAGTAAAATAATAAAAACTTCAGAACCCAGATCCAAAACAGAGAGGAGAGTCCACAATACATTTTATTTTATCGCACCTTCCTTTCCTATGTATTTCCAGACACAAAACAAAAAATGGTTTTACTTTTTTACGCATTTGTGAGTATTTTTTAGATGTCTGGCTAATAATAAATTGTCCTTGTTCGCATACAATATTGCATCAGTTCAGTGTACCTACTGGCCCATAAACTCATAAAACCAATCCAATGTCAAGGTTGGATTTGGGGATGTATTGTTGTCGCATAATATTTTACACATCGTGCAATACCTTTTCTTCCACCCACCACAGACAAACGCAAAGTGAAGGCGAAGGGCATGAACCTGACAAAGGTGACTGTGAGTGAAGGAAGTGAATTCTATTTGTACCTTTGATTTACCTATTATTGAATCTTCACAGAGGATGAGAGATGAGGAGATCTTGAATAAACGAGAAGGGTCTTATTTTGTTTATTATAGCACTAGTACACCTGGGGGATCTTCTCCCCGTTCCTTAAATAAAATCAAAACGGTAAAAATAAATCTTGAGCCTGGGAAAGTTGTGCCCTTACACACACTAAAGAATGAGAAAGGTTGAAAAAATACTTGAGCCTATGCATCTGTTCAATCAAACATGCAGAAAAAATCATTTTTCCATTAATTCTACAAAAAAACCTCAATTGTTTATTTCTTGGGAAAGCAGCTGCGTAAATTAAATTATGTATGCACAATTCCTATTCTATTTCTGAAGAAGATGAAGATGTAGAGAAGAAGCTGAAGTGGAAGAAGGGACTTCCGTTTTGTGACATTATCTCATTGTACCCCACAAGCCGCAATGATGCGTTCAATCCATTCATTCATTCTTTCAACAATTATGGATCCACGTCAAGCTCAGATAAGAGGTTTATGACCATCTCGATTGTTTTACAGCATATACTTCTCAATTGATCGAATGATCAGTGAAGAAGAAGAAAGGGGTAATTTCCGTTTCGGAATTTTTTCTTTATACTGTTGACTCATTTCCTGATTCCATCCCAAATTGAAATTAATTATTAAGCAGTAACCCGTCCCGATTTAATTAATTGTATCAACATTCATATATAAAAACTCGATGTCCCACTATTATCAACTCTGGAGCTGGACATAAGAAACCCTTTTACTTTGCGCAACAATGAGGAAAAATGCCGTCTGTTCAGTTCCCTTTCTTTCTTTCTTCCTTTCTTTCTTTGCTGCGTCATCATTCATTACGATACATTAGATGATCGAGTAAAGGAAAGATGCGTAACGGAATTATTTTGAGGAAGGAAAGGGGAGAAGAGAGTGCATTGCTTGGAGGAACCGGTATTTACTCGAAGGCCATGTGTGACTGAACAGGTGACCCTTAAGTAGGTCAGTCAGACCTGGGAAGGGGATGAAAAACAATGTTGTTGTTGGAAAAAACCCATAGGTATGGGAAAGGGTGAGAAACGGAGAGAGGAAGGAACCCTTTTTCTATTCTCGCTTTTACTCTTTTGTTATTAAGAAAAGTAATTTAATGATACTTCTTTAGCCTCTGGTCTCCAACCCGTGGTGGTGGAACTACTGCACAGAAACCCTTTCTTTTTTCTATACTTTATTATGAGCAACTTGGAGCATTTTTTTGAAGATCTAATCGGAAGAGGATAATCCATGTACATACAATGAACCAATAAATAAATCGATGGGGATGGGGTTAAGTGATTTGAGCCAAAGGCGTTTTAGATTTCCTCCATACATTTATTTTGTACCTGTAAAGTAAAAGAGAAGTCGTTCATGTCCCGTTACTTTGTTTTTTTTCCCCAAGGTACACAAATTACATCACGCTTTCTACTGCTGCGTGATGTAAAATGAACTTGTTATGAGACGTTTTTGAAGCTTCCAGAAGATTTCAATTCTAGGTCAACACGTGGGGCCAAAAATACGACGACATGTGATAAAGGTAGAAACGAAAGCGAAAAGATTGTCAGAACAAATTGGAATGGCTTTTTTTATATTCAATACCACACCTGTTGAGTGACTTAATTAAGAAATGTTTTATTTCAAATGAAGTTGACAAGTTCAATTAATTGGGAGTGGAGGAGTTGACATCTTTCTGTAGCACTTGCATTGCATTAGGAGAAAAGAAGAACTTAACGGAGAAGGAATGCGACGTTGCTTTTGAGTGGTGATAGCTGCAATTAAAACATTAAATCGCGTTATAAATCAAATCCCTTTTGAAGGTTTGCAATGACGCAAATAGGAACATGCAACTCAAAGTAGATGCTTTCTCTTACATACTTCTCTACTTCATAATCTTATTTCCATTTTTAGTACTGACGGACACAATACAAGGCACGTGGAGAAAGTCAATGCCAAAGTCAGATCCGAGTTTTCTTGGAAGTGAAAGTTAAAGGAAAGAATATTCCTTCAAGGTTGATCGTTCCTGCATGCATAAAATAAATTCAATGGTAAGGTTATTTCTGCATACAAAATTACACAAGTCCTTAAAACTAATTAGATTCTATCGTGTGACTTTGTGTTTAAGTATACGAAAATGTTGAGCACAACGTCGTAATTATACACATCAGATTGTCGTATTACCCCGTCAACTGGAAATAACCGAACTGACGTCATTCCTCCACAACTATGGCTATATTTGCAAATTAGGGAGGGTGCCAATCAACACGCAAAATTTCCTAAAATAAAGTTATGTAATTCTTGTTTGGCTATCATGATGATAAGTCTCGATTGAAAAACAACTCCGAAACACAGCAGTTTTTACTCTAAAACTCATGCTTTGTAGCACTATTCGCTTCTCATTTTGACGCACGGCACATAAAATGTACTACCGCATTTCTTGGTTGGCCCAAATACTCGAAAGGTCGTCAAACGCATGATACCTGCATGACCGTTTCATTATTTGCATTGATTCTGATTCCTCAATAAAAGTATGCAGTTTGACTTGTCAACAAAATTCCAATAAGATGTTTGCTCAGTCGTAATTTTCCTGCATCTTCACTCTTCAGTACTGTATTTGCAGCATGACAATAATCCAGACTTTCAACCGATGAAATCACACTTGATTTTATCTATTTTGAGTGTGATGTGGTGACATATTACAATGACAGAATGTAAACCGAAAAGAAGAAGGAATGCATAATCTAGAATGCAATGTGGTAAATGTTGTGTCCACTTTGTATTTTTTGCATAAGCTTGATCATGAAGTCATGATGATGATGCTGAAGAGCGTGGTGCATAGCATGATGCGATGATTTGATTTACCGAAGAGACTTAAATAATATTCATTCAGTCACCTTGAGCTGTCACATACAGAGTTTGAGAAGGTGAAATTCAGGGGCTGAAACTGGGAGTTATTTAAAAGGTTGGATTAATATATAGGATTTCGTGTTCGTCTAATGAGAATGAGATTTATTGTACACAATTAATTACAACACGGGTAAATAAATGAGCCAGTTCCAATGTACATTTTAACAAAAGTTTCAGACTTTTATTATAAAAATGATTCTACCCAAATCCAGTCTGATACAGCCATACATATGTACATACGTTAATGAATGGCGCACTTTAACAATGAACGATGATGCACTCTCATCATTACAGTGCCAATTGCCACGTGCCTGGTCTCAACTTAACTGTAGATATGCCCCCAAAAAGTATGTGAAGTGGATGTGTGAAAAGTGAAGGAATGAATAATAATTAAACCGTCTCGATTATTTTTTAAAAGCTGTATTTTAGATAGCAAAAAAATCATTCGTTGTTAGTCAGTATTGGCTGGCTGTTACATGGAAAAACACATCAGCTCACCCCATTTTTTTACCAGTTAACAACAGTCAAAATAGTTGTATTTGGCCGTTACTCATGCATTTCAAGACGTCAAGTTAGCAAAGACTCATTGCGAAAAAGTAAGCAAAAGCGAAGGCGAAGTTGTTGGTTCAAACAGCCTCCTCCATATAAGAAAGGTGTGCGTATTGTTGCTAATTTTTCATTGTTGTTGCATCTCACCTCACCAATACTTGTGTGAACATCTTGTTGCGGAGAACTCATTCTCTGAATGAGCTATTACCCAATTTTTGACTACATATTATTACCTAACAAGCATCACTAAAGCCATTGCCATACATCACACACTTTATACTCCATCCATCAGCATCAGAAAGTGCCATAACATTATCCATTCTGGCTGGTTAGCAGCAGCGACGGATATTGCAAAGATCATTATGAACAGGAGACCTTGGGGCGCTATTGCTATTAATATTTAACCAGTATTTCAAATATATCTATGTGCTGCTATCCAAGTTGTTTGTTAAGTGAATGTGCCATTACCAAACTAAGCAAAGCAAACAGCAAACGACAAACGCAAAGTCACTTTTTGGCTTGGCATAGTGAATTAAGAGAGGGAATGTGGTAGTGGCAGTGGGGCTCTCTGATACTGCATATTATTATATGGATAAGACCTGTGAATTACTAAAGTTTATCACGGACGAGAGCAATAATAATAATATACCCCTTCCTTCCATCTTATCCTCCATACCTTCACATATCTTTAACTTGATAATATAGACACAGCAAACTAATTCCATATTCATTTATTCCACACATTTACTTTCATTTGTGTAACCATCAAAATCAACAAGTGTTTTCATACTGCTAAACGTCATTTTTTGTTAGTCTGTTGGAAGTTACGAAGTGGTTAAGACAGGCAGAATTGCACATCTATCTTTGGAGAAGAGGATCGTGAAGAAAACTGGAAATATTTTGTGATTTTACTTTCAAAAAACGGGATCCAGGTCCAGGAGAGAGATCTGGTAACACGTGGACAGGTAATACCCTAAAATGCTTGATAAGGTCTTGTTAGTGTTTCAGTTCACTATAAAGTAATTGTACATTCAATTGAATGAAGGAATTATTTGCCCCAATTGTGTCAGCTTGTTTGACGCGTTTCGATTTGGTAGTAAAATCAGAGGTACTGAAGACGCAACTATAAAAATATCCTAAGACCTAAGATCGATTACAATATGCACATGGGGTAGCTTTAAATAAATTAGACACCTGTAAGATGAAAATCGAAAGTGGCACACGTAGACGTAATCCCAATGTTCCAATAATACTCAACCAATACACCACCCGCTGTTATAGATTCAATCTGCGATAAAAGGTGTATTCGTCTTGGTATTAATAATATCTACCTGGATTTCTGCAATTTTTTGTGCAAAGACGGATTTGCAGAACGACATATGACGTACGTATAATTGCGTTTCAGTTAGCTGATATTTCGTGATGAGTCATTAATGATTTGCATAAGTTGTTTCATGCTATTCTTTAAAAGTAGGTCTTAGTCTCACACGCCTGCACACACTGCACACTACTATTGTTGTATACTAAGACAATACAACATAAAATTTCTCTTTATGCTGTTCATTAGGAAAACACACCATGGACCGAAGTATCCCTCTAATGAACGACTCTGAGATACAAGCTCGAGTTGAGTCACTTGCTGGAAAAAATGCTCGCATTCTAGGTAATTAAAACCAACCCTTATCTAAGTCGCAAATTGTAATACTTTTGTTTGTTCTTCAACCTCACTTCAGACTGCGAAAAGAAGAGTAGTTTGATCACCGAAGAAGTTCTATTGCTGAATGGAGAGCCTGTTCGACTTGTTGGAGCAACAGGAGAAAAGATCAAAGATGCAATGAAAGCTGGAGAGCCTCTTCCTCCCGAAATTCTATCAGAAATATTGCTACAAACTGGGATTCAAGCAGGTATTTTACATCGTGTTATTCGGATGAAGTGAAACATTGTTGATTGATTACATTTTTACTACAGCACCAGTCCAGGTTGAGACTGTAACAACGGTGAAATCCAATACAAAAACTTCAGAAGTCTCAACCCTCACAGACGCTCGGGGACAGTTGGTAGATGAGAAAATGAATGAGTTTGAGGAAGATGATGAGTATGAAAGTACAAACGTAGAAGTTTGGGAGAAGGAACCTCAACAACTCATGGATCAAATGGAATCAGAGAAAAACCGGATGTGGGATTTTTACAACAGCAACAATGTAGCTCCACATGTCAAGTCTCCCCAATCGGGTAAGCAGGCCACGCCGAAATCTACCATTTTTAGCAACATGACTGAACAAACTTCCAAACAAGTCTTCAGTAGTAAGTCCAACAACGAAGTGCCAAGAACAAAGTCACCCCTCTCATACTACTCCAATGGCAAGATGAGTGACGATAGTCTTTACGAGACTCCAATAATGTCACCAGAAGGGCTCCGAAATGGGTCAAGTCCAGTGCAGTCTTATTCCCCCCAACGGGTTCCAGACCGAGAGTATGTCAACGTAGGGAGTCCGAAGTCCCCTCCATCACGCCCTCCTCCCCCTATTCCCTCTCCTAAACTCCGACATCCAGGGAAAATGCCCCCACTCTCACTTCCAGCAGATCCCAAGCTTCGTCCCCCAATCCCACCAAAGCCGTCCGGCATAAGACTTGCAGCTTCAGGGTACACGGGTAATCTTCGAACGGATAAGAACATCACTCTTCCAGTACGTGTGGTTTATGAGACGTTCATCTAATAACCAAATCCTCTCCAATCCAAACCCAAACCAACATACATATAAAGCGAATGAACTTCCCTTTAGCCAAAGCAAATTCAAACCAATTAATTATGGAATTTACATATTCATTATTATCAGCCGGCATAATATGTGATCTCTTCGTACTCTTTATAGGTAAGATATAAATCCCTCCAGTAGTGTATACTACCTATTATGCTTATACTTATTATTTCCTTGTTGGTCATCACTTGAAAAAAGGTTCGTAATAAAGAGTTTTGAGAAGGAAATGTATCCGAAATTCGGTGTTTGGGAAAAACGTTTCTTTAATTCATACGTGGCAGACACGTCAGTCGAGTCAAGACAAAGAGTTTCACTTTGCCTCAGCTCTTCCAGACAGAGCAGAGCAGAGAAGAGAAGAAAGAGCAACGAACTCTGCAGTGCAGACGCGAAGCAAGTGCACAGCACTTTTTCTTTGTTGCTTGTCTGTCTGCCTGCATTGATTTGCCTCGATCCTCAGTCAGTCACCAAGGAGCGACATTGAGTGAACGAACAATTTTCAAACCTCCTCTTGATTTTAGTGAGCAAGCAAACAAATTATTATTGAAAGCAATTCAATTGAAATCGAAATTACCAGTGACTAGTATTGTTTGTTTGTCTGTCCGGTTATCAATATAAATTCTAATTCTAATAAAAAGTAAAGAAGAAGTAGGGAATATGAGCAAATCAAGGTCGTGCAGCTCCGACTCCTACACCTCCTGCGACGACTCCTGTAAGCTTATCAATAAGTGTGTTTTGATAAGAACTTTATCATTTCATTCTTGTAGCGACTGAGGTGACCCAGGAAGATAGGACTGAAGGAGAAGAAGAAGAAGAAGAGGAGGATGAGCAGGAAGAAGTCGAGGATTACAGTCCAGGGGGTTATCATCCTGTCAAAGTCGGAGAGATTCTGAGGAACCGGTACATCGTCATTAGGAAGCTCGGGTGGGGACACTTTTCCACTGTGTGGTTGTGTACGGATAGATATAGCAAGAAGTACGTGGCAGTGAAGGTATGTCGTCGTGATTACTTTGAATATCTTTCCTTGATTAGCACTATGATATTGATGCTCCCTTGTCTGCTTCATAGATTGTGAAGAGTGAAGACTCGTACTGTGACAGTGCTTGTGATGAAATACAATTGCTCAGATCCATACAGGCCGCAGACAGGATGGATACGAAGAGAGAAAAGATTGTCGCACTTCTTGATGAGTTCAAAATCGGAGGCATTCATGGAAATCATGTTTGTATGGTAAGTCAGAAGTGCTTATATTCAGAGTAATTGAAGGAAAGTGACATTGACGGGTGTAATTTTTTAGGTGATGGAGGTCGTGGGAAGCGATAATTTATTGAAGATCATAACCGGAAGTGATTACAAAGGGTTAGTTAGTAAAATTTGCTACTTTCTTTACAATACCATCAAAGCTTTCTATCTACCCACTAGGATACCGATCATGAATGTTCGTTCCATCATTGGTCAAGTCTTGGAAGCATTGGATTACTTGCACACCAAGTGCCGAATAATTCACACTGACTTGAAGCCTGAAAATGTCCTAATCCAGTGCGATCCAGATGATGTGAAATATCTTCACGACGAAGCCAAGTATTGGGACAAGTGGAAAATTCCTTATCCTCCAAATGCAATTTGTAACTTGCCCGAAGATTTCTACAATCAACCCAAGAAAAGAGAACCAGGAGAATTGTCAAAAAATATGAGGAAGAAGCTGAAGAAAAAGTTGAAAAAGTTAACAACTAAAGCTCCAAATTGTGATAATCCAACAAGGAATGGTGCGGCAGGGGACACCAATGAGTCGTCCAATTTGTCAAGCTCCACCATTAATTATGAAGAAGAGAAGCCCATGTGTCCTTCCTCTTTCAAGCCTAATCCTGCCGCAGAAGTATGTCCGATAAATGTGAAACTTGCCGACTTGGGAAACGCATGTCCAATTGATCGCCATTACACTGATGACATTCAAACTCGTCAGTACCGAAGCCCTGAAGTAATACTTGGAGCTGGCTACACTACTTCTGCTGATATTTGGAGTGTTGCATGCATGGCATTTGAGCTTGCTACTGGCGACTTCCTGGTATGATTATTATTGGTCACAGTTTCAGTTGATACAATATACCATATTAACCTTGATTTCTTTTTCCATAGTTTGATCCTCATTCTGGAAAAGACTATTCAAGGGACGATGATCATCTTGCACTCATGCAAGAGCTGTTGGGAAAGATACCGAAAGGACTGATTAAAGCTGGAAAGTTCTCAAAGGACTTCTTCAACGGGAAAGGGGCAATAAGAAGTATACGCGAATTGTGCTCCTGGAGTCTGGAAGCAGTGTTAATCGACAAATACCGATGGGATGAACTGTCGGCTAAGGAATTCTCTGAATTTTTGTACCCCATGCTCAAATACGACAAGTACCTGAGAGCCACTTCTGCAAAATGTCTTCAACACCCCTGGCTCTGTTCTCAGCGAGAAGTAATTTACACACCAAAAGAAGATTAACAAAAATACGCAATCTGCCTTATTTCTAATCACATGAATTTAACTAATGGATCTTACAATAGTACAAAGCTGTTCGACTCTATGTAAGTCTGAACTGATATTTTACAATGTGATTACGTTTGTCAATTAAATTCATGTACTTATTTCTTACTTCTAATTCGGTTTGCCAATTGTACAATATTTTTGGCCTGTAGCACTAGTGGCATATCAATCATGTTCCCTCGAAAATTGAACGCACCCTTGAATAATAGGATCATACATTTTGTTACTGAATCAAACTTTAGTCTAGAAATTGAAATTACCTTCCCCGACTTCTGATGCTGCTCAAATTCTTGTATGAGTCCTTGCGCCCAGTCTATTTGCTCATTCGATGGTGAAAATGCTTCCTGGCACACTTCGACTTGCCCTGAAAATCGAAAGTGATACATTTCTGAACAATTAAGGTAGATTCAATTCTAACCAGGATGAATAATTTGTTTCCCAGTAAAACCCATCCTAGCTCCTTCCAATGACTGGTTGCGTAAACCATCAATATCCTTGTAGTCAATGTAGACCACATCAATTGCTTGCAGTTTGTAAGCTTTAGCCACCATCACAAAATACTGTCTGGCGAATAAGAGCTCTTTTGCCTCGTTACTTCTTGTTGCGCCTACGAAGTCAACCAGAAGTACTGAATAAATTCAATCTTCCACTTTCCCTTGTTACCGATATCCGCACAATAGTCGTCTGACCCAAAAACAAGTGCGGCTGGAATAAAATAGGAATTCTCCGACAGTCTCCATGCTGTTTCGCATATCTGAGGCAGGGCAAGCATTGACTGTCCAGATTCAATGAACATGATGAGATGCATTTTATCATCTGCTGTTTTACGACCACATTTTTGCAATATCTTCGATGAAGTCTCGGTAAACTAGGATTTAGCAGCAGTTGAAATCTGAGTCAACAAATTAAACAAATCATACCCATTTGAGTTCATCAACAGAGTCTATTTTTGGCAAATGAACCGCACTGGGAAGATTCTTGGTGGGAAGAATGCCTTCCAGGTCATCAGCACATAGTCCACTTTGAACCGAGTTTACTCTAACTGTACATTCAGATTGGCCAAAATCTACAGAACCTGAGTCCAATAATTTCCGTATGTTCTGTCTGGCATCAACCTACAAAAGAACTTCCTCGGTAAGAATTTGGACAATATCTTGCACTCTCGTACCTTCTTATTAATGGCAACTCCATCCTCACAGTCCAAAACTATACAATCTGCCCCCAATTTGGGAATTTTCCCCACCTTCTTCTCATCATTCCCTGGCACGTACATCAATGCTCGTCTCGGCACATACTTCCTCCTCCCGAGTGCCTAAAAATAATGCCCAGATCCAAAAAGAAGATGCACACATTCGTCTATAAAATCTACCTCAGCCGAGACGAGGCTGGACATCATCATTTTACATTGAACCATTCCAACTGTCCCTGAGGGATGTGTCCGCGTCATCCATCTTAGGAGCAGGGGCACAAGGGGCTTCTGTACAGACAAGTAAAATAAAATAGACAAATTTGTAATTTTATGATGACTTCCGAACACTACAGACAGACGTTCCTCAAACTGAATGACACAAGTCTAAACCCTGCCTTTCACAAGCCGCTTAATACAAAAATTCATCACAGCATCACCACCCAAACACCGAAACACGGCAAGATTTGATTTGACTGATTGAATTGTGAATTCCAGAATTTCAGTCACCAAACGAAAGGAATAAAAATGGAGACGATAATTGAGCAACAAAGACGATACCATGAGGAGAGGGAACGCTGTGTGGACACAATGGTCAGGGAGTTTGTTCACAAGAAACCCTCCGTAAGTCCGCTAAATTAATTTTCTTTCCTTTTTCTCGTACAGAAAAAAGCAAGTCTTTGGTCTTTGCACCTCCAATGTATTCATGTGTGCAGCCACCAGCGGGATTCATAATTCCCGTTTTGCTATTTACATGAAAACTTATGAATTTTTCTTTTGTTTCAGCATCGAGACCAAATAAATTCGGAGCATCGCGTGAAAATGCTGCTGGATGTAAGTCACCTCTTTTGATTTGAATGACTGGTTTACCCTAAAGTCGTCTTATTTTTTAGAGACACGTTAACTGCACAGGGAGTTTGAGAGAGTTGTACGAGGACAAGGACAACCAGAGGAAGGAGGAAGTCCAAGCGTTGTCCGGACCTAATGAGTTTGTCGAGTTTTACAATAGGCTCAAGAGTATCAAAGAGTTTTATAAAAAGCAGCTTAACGAAGTCTCGGTTCCAATGTCGATTGAGTTTGAAGAGTACACGAAGATGCGGGAGTCGTCTGCGGAGGAGTATCAGAACCTTGTGGAATTTACGGATGAGGAAGGATATGGGAAATATTTGGATCTGCATGAGCATCATGTCAAGTATCTAAACGTACGAGGGGCGGATAGGATGGATTACATTACCTATATTGAGAAGTTTGATCGTCTGTTTGACATTACAAAAGAGAGGAAGGGGGCGGACTATCGACAGTATTTGGAGGCTTTGATCCATTATTTGTACGATTTCTTGACGAGGATTAAGCCATTGGCGGATTTTGATGCCGTATTTGCTGACATCACTACAGAATTTGAAGCGAATTGGAATAATGGACAGTTTCCAGGATGGCCGGTATGATATCTCTCTCTCATGGTTAGCTAACCTTTATGATTCTCACCCGTAACTTTGATTCTAGAAAGACACTCATATAGGCGCATTGACTCATACTGGAGCTCATTTAGATCTCTCAGCCTTTTCTACTTGGGAAGAATTAGCTACACTTGGACTTGACAGATTGAAATCTGCTCTGATGGCGTTGGACCTCAAATGTGGAGGGTATGGCTTGAAACTTCAAAATTCCATTTGCGCCATGTAATGGTATGAACGATCGTTTGGTATGTAGGACATTGGAAGAAAGAGCCCAGCGTTTGTTTAGTACCAAAGGAAAATCTATGGCTGAAATCGACCCGTCTCTGTTTGCCAAATCAAAAGGAGGTAAAAGCAATACCAAAGTGAAGGACGCAGAGAAGCAAAAGGACGTTGCTGCACTCGAGGCACAAGTTTATAGGTGTGTTGACCCTTTTAGTGAATGATCCTCTGGTCTTAGGATGACCTTTGTGTGTTTCAGATTTGCTGAGATGCTTTCGGAACAACGGGCTGCTACGAAAGAAAACGTTACTCGAAAACAAGCTCGTACTGCAGGAGAAAAGGACGAGGAGTCGGAAGAAGAAGAACAGCCTAGTGACGAGGACGATGAAGACGACGACGATATTCCTTACAATCCTAAAAATCTTCCTTTGGGCTGGGATGGAAAGGTATTGAATTCATTCTCTCTCAAATAGGACAATATTCAAAATGAATTGCGTTTACATTTTCATTAATATCATTGATTTTCTGTCCCCTTAGCCCATTCCTTACTGGTTGTACAAATTGCATGGTCTCAACATAAGCTACAATTGCGAGATCTGTGGAAATTTTACGTACAAAGGCCCTAAAGCTTTCCAGAGACATTTTGCGGTAATAATAATATATTAACCCATTTAATATTGAGAGCAGGCAAAATTTTTCATTTTCATTGTTTGTTTTTAGGAGTGGCGACATGCTCATGGAATGAGATGTTTGGGGATTCCAAATACAGCGCATTTTGCAAATGTCACGCAGATTGAGGATGCTTTGGCCCGTGAGAATACTACAATTTTATATTTGTGTTTTCTGTATTTTAGTTGAATTGAACTTTTGTTTTTCAGTATGGGAGAAAATAAAGTACCAAAAGACGACTGACAGGTGGCAAGCAGATATTGAGGAGGAATTTGAAGACTCAATGGGGAATGTCGTGAACCGAAAAACATTTGAAGATTTAAAGAGACAAGGCCTTTTGTAGAAATTTTTATTTTTATTTGACTACAAAATTAGGATTTAAAATCTAACAATGTTTCTAATAATGTAGAGGAGTGTGTTTTTAATTCATTTATACAAGAATTGCAATGTCAAAAGTTAAATACTACATAAAAATTTTGCAAACTCTAAAATTATATAAACAATGTTCAGTCATTATTTCACACATGCACAGTGTTCTCTTTCTTCACAAAGCTGACGCAGTAGAACACCTCCAATGGCTTGTTGAAACGCCAGTATTTGTCACAAATCTGTCCCAATGTCAGCCCTTGAGGAATTCGTATGAAGTTCCCGTTGGGAGCTATCCAAGTGGTACACGCGATATGGCTTTTCTTCTCTCTGTCAGCATCCATTTCCAACTCCAGTCCCAACCTCATCCCCAAATACTTATTTAAGTGCTCAACCTACAGGAATAATAATGTGTCACAGTCATAAGAACGTTCACAGCAAATGTGGAAACAAAAGACTTACGGAGGCATTGGCAGAAGTTTTAATGAACCGAGTTTGCAACTGGGACACTTGGGGAAAGTCCGAGCCAGTTGAACCACTTGGACCTGACATAAGCATGTCTGGGTGTGGTTTGAAAACCAATTCCACCTCAGTTACTTCATCTGTAATTGCAATAATTTCAATCATTTGTGTGAATTACATAGATGTGCAACAAACAACACAACTGCAGCAAAATACCTGAAGTGTTGGAGGAATTGTCTCCTGTAGAGTTGGCTCTGCTCGTTCCAGACTTATGGGGTACTAACTGTGTCGAACTTTCAGGGCCATTAACAATGCCAGCTGCCACTGCAGTTGAGGTTGCAGGGGTTGGAGTAGTCGTACTTTGGTTAGTGTGACTAACACTGGCCTCGGAAGGCTCCGCAGGGGTACCTCCTTCAGTTCCAGTACCCAAAACATTTTCAGCAGGCGGGGTCCCATTGGTGCCATCCACTTCTCCATTTCCACTAGCCTGAGCCCCAAGTTTCAAAGCTTTGGCAATTTTTCTGTTTTGGTTTTGGGTTTGTTGGGCTTTAAGGCCTTCCTCTATGGACGTAGCTAAAGCTAATTGGTTGTGCGACTTGGAGAGTCGTGCCATCGCCTTCTGTTGTTGGGCCTCATATTCATCCCTGAAAATTGAGTTGTTAGTTAGAGTCAAATGAAAGGGTGACACTTTACCTCGATGGATAGATCTTGGAGATCAACATATCGAAGTTAGGGTCCCTTCGCAGTGACCTTTTGGAGACAAGCTTTTTCCTGCATGTTGGACACTCCTTGTTCCCAGATCTGAGAGCTGTGATGATACATTCAGCACAGAATCGGTGCAGACATTCTGTACAAATATGAAAAGATTAATCATTGAAACTGACGGGACAAGGACTAGGGCGATCATCCCCTCACCTTTCGTCGTCATCGTCTCTGACAACATGTCGAGGCAGATGGGGCACATGAGCTCGGAATGTAGGGCTCTGGGTGAGACTGCAATCTCGCTTCCATCAGTTATCATCGTCTGAGGTGCTCTATGAAGCTCGTAGTCAGACAGCTCCCAATTCTTGTTACTTGCCCCAGCAGCAGCTGCAGCACCTGCTGCAGTAGGAGTACTTATGTTTGGGGCGGATGGGGTCGCACCCCCACTCCCTCCAGTCGCTGCAATCCCTCCAACAACACCTGCTCCTCCCCCCGTCGGAGTGGTCGGAGTCGCAGCCTGGAATAATACAAAAGTAAATCTAAATTAATTAAGGTCCCTACATCAGGGGTACTTTATGGACACTTACACCGGCCATTGGCATGTTGCAAAGTGTTTCTTCTCTTTTAAGTGTGACCTGTTGTGTCAGGTCCTTAAAGTCCCCAGATAAGTTAAAAAATTGTCAACAATATTTTTTGGAGTTTCTCGAGTCGGAGGAGGACAGAAAAAACAACAAAACCTGGGAGGTTTGTGTGTGGACGGGGTCGATGCAAGAGAACTGGGGAAGTTGAGAATTTGAGACGAGAGGAGAAAGAAGAGACGCTTCGAGAGGCAGTGTGAGATTCGACATTGGTCATCATCGTCGACATTCTGATTGAGGTTTCGAAAACCGTTTTCGAAGTGTCTTAATTTAATTAAACATATTTTCTGAACGCGATTCTCATGTACGGAAGACAAATCCTGTCTTTTTTTAGAAGAATTCTGTTCCAGTTGTTTTTATGACGCATGTGTACCTTGTTTTTAAACGGATGCGACATCGTCGCCATTGGTGGTTGCAGCCACAGGTTCACATGATATGCGTTGATCTCACTTCACTGGTGACGGGAAAAGTTATCTTATCATGGACAAGCGGAATGATTGCGTCATCCACGATGCATAAATATCCTCCCTCATCCTCCGAAATGCTTTTTCTGAGAATTTTTTTGCACGGATGAAAACGTTAATAAAGTACTTTCACATTGCAGTGCTTTAATTTCCTGTTTCAGGATGGACCATTATGTGGAATCAAACCAAGATTGTTGATGCTATAAATAATGAACAACGTCATGCTATTCAATTCAATCACTCTTGGAATACCAGGACGAAGCCAAAAGATAACAAATGGTATCGAGTTATCCGTTGAGTTCGGCTTTGATCATACTCTTAATCAGTCATTACTATTTCAAAACAACTAATTTTGCATCGAATGGACTTGAACCACGGTTATCATTGATACTGCTGCATTTTCCTTAATTGCTTGTGCTTGGTACAATAATTGAATTGACGAAATTGTAGCTGTAGTCTCTTTTTTACAACTTAGCATTTTGATTTTCAATAATGGCATCGATAGAAGAAAACAAAACAGCGGAGCAAGTTGTCTTACTCAACAATTCCTCCGACCTAGGCGGAAATGGACAACAAAAGCCCAACATCAGTCCTTCGTCAATGCTGCATGGCAAGGAAAGATGGATATTATTAGGCGTCTTCATTTTGGTGGTAGCAGCATTCTTTATCGCAGTCGTGGTCGCTGGTTTTACATTTCTCCCGAATACTGACCGTAGTGAAATCTCACGTTTAGGACCAGAGCCACCATCAACAATAATATCAACAATACCATCAACAACAATACCACCAACAGCAACAATAGTGAAAGAGACAATGACAACTTTAACTCCAAGTAAAATTACTAAAATTAATTCCACTTGGATAAACAATGCTGCTGGGGTACATTGAAACACATCTCTTATGTCGTTTAACTTAAACTGTCATTTGTCATAATAGGACAACGAGTGTCAAAGCCCTTCATGCGTCCAAGCCATTGAAGAAGTAAAGTCCAAGATGGACGATACTGTTGACCCTTGCTCTGACTTCTACCAGGTAAGAGATTCGTGAAATTATCAATAGTTCTTTCACACTTTGTAAAACCAAAATAAGTAGTACGCTTGTGGAGGATGGATCAGACTTCAAAAAGAGAAAGTGAGCAAAAACAATGTGACGGTGGGCAAGAGTACCCTGGACCAACTTGGCAAAGACAATTTTAAGATTCTGAGATCCCTTCTTGGTGAGACCACTCATACGGACTGAGAGTCCATCTGGCTGCTGTGTGATTATTTCTTTTGCTGCTTTCTTCCAGAAAAAAATTCCTCTTCCACATCTACCCAGGCAGAGGAGAAAGCAAAGGTCTTTTATGCATCTTGTCTGCTCAAGTGGCAGAATACCACGTTAGGAGATGAGAAAGGTGGAATGAACGACGACGAGTCGGAAACTAGGTTATCTGCCATATTCATCCCGCGTAGTGATTACTACCGTAAGTCAAGGGACATTCAAGATTCAGGAAACAGTAATGAATATCCTTCTATTTATGCAGAAGTTGAAGAGGGCATCCCTACCTTCTGTACTACAATGACTCAAGTCCTATTTCCAGAAGTGACTGCTAGATTATTTGTAGAAGAGATTTTCTTAGGACACGAATCAAGCGTTGAGAAATTAGTAAACCTAGCGATGTTCATGTTCAAGTCTATGATTTATGAAGTGCCGTGGATGGATTTAGAGACGAAGGAACAAATGTCAAAAGACTTTGCCAGTTTGGATGCCGTTATTGGTTATCCCAAGAATATAATGAACTCATCGTACCTTGAAGACTTACATAAAGACTTACGCATGGATAGTTCCTATCCTGGTTCCTACTGGATAAATACTTTAAACCTAATGAAACTCAGAATAAGCGATATTTCATTGCTGGCCTCCGTGTCTCAGTTCACTTCGAGAGCGAATGCTTACTTTTTTCCAGCCCTAAACAGAATTGTAATACCTGCAGGGATCACTCGAAAGCCCATTTATGATTCTCAAGCTCCCGATGCTCTCAACTACGGTCATTTAGTCCGTATCATCGCACATGAAATGACCCACGCCCTACAACTTTACCTGGACGGCTTCGGTACGATTTCTTAAAGGTTCTACTTTGTGAACATAAACTAATTTAATCACACAGATTTCGGGGGTATCCGAAGTCGCAACAGTTCGGCATCAATTTTCACCAAACGAACTTACGAAGACCGCAAGCAGTGTGTTGAATTCCAGTACTCTGAAATACAACGACAAGAGCTTAAGAATAGTTCCAGCGTGGATGAGGATATCGCGGACATCATTGCTATTCATGTGGCCTTTAAAGCACTAATTAGAAATTCTACCCCTACGCAAATGCACCTACAAGGTTTATCAAGGGAGCAATTGTACTTTATTGCAGCAGCGCAGGTAGGGTGTTCCACGTTGTGATAGAATCAACCGATAATTGTACATTGTGGTGTCATATAGGGGCATTGTGAGATACTCCCAGAATCTCAAGAAGACCAAAGTATAACACTCCCAGAAGAGAAGGAAAATCTCGGGACGATATACAGCTTAACGACGTCAACTCATAGTGAAAGCAATGCCAGAATTTTTGGTACAATGAGCAATTCTGATGATTTTGCCCTCGCCTTCAACTGTCCCTTGGGTTCCCCGTACAATCCGGCAAAGAAAAAGTGTAGGTTCTTTGGCACTCATTTCATGAGAATGGGGGGAAAACCTTCAGAATAGGCCAAATTGAATTATATGTAGTCCCAAAACGTTTCATTATGTTATTTGTTTTAATTAGCAATGATACATACAAATCTTCCGTGTTATAAAGTCAATAAAAGCAATGCAAATAAATTACACATAAATCCAAGCAAAAGTGTGTTTCAAGAGAGGTAACAAATAGCCACGAGGACCCTGGATGATGATGAACGGATAAGAAGGATTTGGGAGGGTGTTAAGTTAAAAGTCACGGTGAGATCATGTCCCTACTCGTCCCATACCTGTGTGCAATTCAATCCAACAGATAACGAAGAAACGTCACATCGTCGATCGTCCGCAGGCAGACGCTTAGTCATCACACAAAAGTGTGGTTGCTGGATTGGAATTCTCGATCATTCAATTGAAATCCATACAGAGCCTTATCTCCTTTTGCACCTTGAATCGTTTTGTCTGCAATTTTTATATCTGCCATCCTATGACGTTTAAAACGGATGGTCTCATCTTCATGAACAACGGATGACCACCTTTAATCACTTGATGAACTTCAACCACACAATAATGAGATAAGTAGGTGTTGCGAAATTTTGTTTGTTTGTTTGCTGACTGATAAATGATTTCTGAAGAGACAATAATAATTTGATCAGTTCATTCTATCTCTATAAATATCCCTGTCCAGTCAAGATCTGGTGGAATTGCAACGTTTGGAACGTTTCGAAAAGGATCTGATCTGGAAAGCTTTCACACTCTCAAGTGCCTTAAAACATTACGTCCTACTGTGGCTGGCACATAATGTGGCTGGCAAATAAGTACTTTAACATGATCAATACGTGCTGCTTCAAGTCAGAACGAGAAGAGGCTGGACTTCTTGTAGAAGATGAAGAAAATGGAACAGGAGGAACTGATCAAGTCTCAGTCTCAACTGCTAAGGATTTTGCCAGATCCAATAAGGGCAACAGTTCATCTCCAGTTCGTCTGTTCTTAGCTCTCGGTGCTGCCATTTTAATTGGTGGTTGTGCAATCATCATTCTACTACGGTCCAGAGGGTGTCATTTAGTCTCAAAATGCCACTTCGGGAATTTCAGTTCAGGTTCCGGAGAAAGGCTATTGTGACAGTGCAGGATGTCATGAAGCAGCAGCCGAATTGTTATCCTATATGGACGCCAGCTATCAGCCTTGTGACGACTTTTACCAAGTACGTAAAAATCCACTGTTTCTCATGTCAATCATTCAGCTAATTCGCAATAATGCGCAGTATGCTTGTGGACGATGGAGCCAGACCCATAAACCCGGCCCCTCAGATGAGAGCATTGACGCTTTAGGGGAATTGGGCAAGCAAAATACAATCGTCATTCGAGACATTTTGGGTAAGGTCATGCTGTCCTGCACTCGAACGTTTTTCCAAAAATGTTCCCTTCATAGAAAGTCAATTGTGTTTTGCAGAAAAGCTTAGCGTCATGGATGGAGCTGCAGAGAAAGCAAAAAGCTTTTACCAATCTTGCCTGAACAAAACAGAAGACCCTGTGACGATAGAAGAGGACTCGGAATGGAGGTTGGTTTACAACACATCGGAAAGTGGAAGTACCCCAACCCATGAAGACGATTCTGATTCAGATACGGGAGACCCAGACACAGACTCAAGTTGGAGGCAACTGGGGCATAATGAGAAAGTCAACAAAAATGACAAGTATTCTCAGGCCACAGACGGTCAGTTAAAAACTCAATACTTTCGACTTGTAAATGTACAATGTCCTTCATCAATTTATTGATATTTACAGACCAAAAGGGACCACTTTCTATAGTATGTGCAGGCCACACGCAAAAATTGTTCCCGGATGTTACAAGTCGACTTTTTGTAACTGCAAAGATGTCTCAAAGCAGCTTGTTGAAAATAAAATCAATGCTTGAAGAGGTTCGGCAAATGCTCATCGATAAAGTCTTCAAACTCTCGTGGTTGGATCTT
>JAQIWU010000860.1:0-20985 GCA_034696445.1 Isotomiella minor | reverse complement strand
ACGACAGGTATGCCTGACAGAGACGGCTTTTAACTCTATTGCTACAACTGCTGAACCACGACCTTATCATGTACGCAAGCTTATAAAGTTCGCCACATCTTTTGTCAAATTCTTTCTCGTCAGAAATAGTTATGTCCCGATATCTCTTTTTAGATTGCATGCTGTATCCCAGATATTTATGTAGTATCCCAAATACATCGCTATGAAAAGGGGTAAAATGAAACTGACCTTGTTGATTATAGCACTGCACGATTTTTATACCAACCCAAATCTGATGGAATTCATTGCAATAATGGTCAATAAATGCCCCATCGCCCCAGTCAAATCCACAATGTCCACCGACATTTCCTCATCCATTTCTAAAGAGACCACTGCGGAAGCTTTCCCTACAGACAATGACAACGCGGCCTTGGTCCAGCCTGACTTTTGTGTGATGCCTGAAGTGAATGCTCAGTATGACACCGTTTTATTGAAAAAAAAGAACAAAAAAGACGTAGTAAGGTATTCAAAATGAGCATTGAAGGAAACAACCGCTTTAGTACACTATTTGTCTTATCACAGGCTCCTTACGACGGCGTATTGTGACAAAAATGAGGTAGCCCATTACAACATAGTCTCCTACGTCGATTTCGAAATGTTCATGAGCGAAGTTGTGAGCTCCCTTTCAAATGAGGAGTTATCCTTAGCAGTTACCAGGAAGAGGGACAAACAACTTGTGGCAGCAGTGATCTGTCAGGACTTTTTCAAAGTGATTGAGACCATTCAGGGGTCAGGAGTGGTTTACAATATTGAGGAGTTTATGCATGAAGTTAAAGGAAACATTTTGTGAGTCGATGAGGCCAATATGCACAATGCAAGTCGAATTAACGTTTAAAAATCCATAGGCCTTTTCTACCACATCGTATCGGCGAAACTTTGGAAATCAGTTGGATGGGGACACATTTCTCCCTTCATCCCGACGAAAATGTGAAGATGGTTGCTCTCCTTCATTCTGAAGTCATTAAACTCGCCCTCCATCGAGGCTACTCTGGTATTTTTCATTCTACGTTAAATCTACTGTCCAGGGTGAGTCCAATGTGGTATATATGGGGCAAGGCGATAATGTCATTTTCTTTCAGACCCTTTGCACCGATGTCTTTGGCTACGAGGTATTTGAAGACTTCAGAATCAACAAGTACTGTGATGACGATGGGTACAGACCCTTCCATCTAGCTGGGGACACTGCCGCGTGTGCAGCAATGTACTTAAAGTTACGTGACCCTTCACCTCCATCCCAAGAAATCTCGACAAATGTGGTTGACCCTGTCCAGTTCTACAGTACAATTGGTCACAGAAGGTATTCGCAAATTAAATACTATCATGATGGAAGTGGACCGGAGCCTACTACTCATGGACCAAAACCAACGGCCTCATCAGCAACGTCAAAGAAATGAAAATGCGCTGACTAATCAAAATAAATCGGCAACAATCTGACTTTGTCAGAACATTTTATTGCAATCTATACATTTACGGTATACCACCTATTTTATGACATGACCTCAATCATTGTACAAGGCAACTTTCTCTACGGGCTAATTTAAAGTTCTTGTCTTGCGAATGAGCTCTCATTGCTCTTCGCCTTTCCCTCATTTCCATACTTTTTTTCATTCGTGCCCTCCTTGCCTTTCTCCGTTCTGCTTCATCCCAGTTCCACGCCGTGATTTGTGACGATTCGGGAAAGTATCGCTTGTAGTCATCCAACCCTTCGGTGCCTTTCTTGGGTTTCCTCTGAACGTGGCATGGACAACACTTGCAACAACATGTACAACATCCTAAGAGACGACAGAAATAGCGGACCCAACATGCGCAGCAGGAACATTTGCAATTGCATTTCCATTGGCATTCATACTTTCTCCGTTTGTCGTCCGGGTGTTGCAGGCAGCTTTAGAGCAAAGGAGACAAAAAAATCTATACAGTGGCAATTGTTAGTTTGCATTAACATACCAAAAGTCGCAACAGAGGCATCTAAAACATGAAAACAAGCACCAGCGTCCCCCAGTCAGGGTCATAAAATAGTTCCTCAGAATCTCCCTGCGTTCTCTAAATCTTGTGGCGAAAGTGTGAGTGGTAAACGGCATTGTCCAGTGCCGTTTTCCTGCTGAATATGGCAGTCTGACCTTTCTTACGATTCTCTCGGATTCGCTGGGTACTGGAAGACACTTCCAATTTAAGGAACAAATAAAAATGAGCCTAAAACCTTGAGATGATTGTTGCAATATAATATTTTATTACGTCAGTCCTCATAAATCGACGGAGAGTAGGTTCCAAAGCATCGAGAAGTCGCTTGTGGTACGACTGAAAGGCCTTCACTTTGTTTCTGCAAGCCTGAGCCCGTGCCTCATCAATACAAGCCATCGTGAAAAGCTGAAAGGGATTCAAAAACAAGTTCTTTAGAGACGCTTTGATAGCAAGGACTGTGTTTGTTACCCTAAATTCTGAAAAGTCCAAGTTTCGATCTCCAGAAACATCAAATTGCATGAAGATTCTGTGGATGGCAGACATATCAAAGCTGAACAAGATGCCCATGTGAGCAAACTCCACAAAGCTGACTTCTCCGGAATCTACAAAAAATAAAAGTAGTTCCTTTTTGCTTAATTTACGGTTTCAAGGGGAAAGTGAGACTGAGCGTTTCCTTACTGTCGGTGTCAATCAATTGAAAAATGCTTTTGGAATGCCGATATATGAATTCTTTTTCATAAGCGTCCTTGCTTGCAATCAGGATGGTGAAGATGAGGTAAAACTCATCAAACTCGATTTCCCCAGAATGGTCGATATCCAACAAATTAAAAATGACTTCAATTTCATACGTGCCCAAGTTTGTAATGTTCTTCATCAGGAGTAAAAACTGTACGTCTAGAAGAATAAGAGCAACCAGGTTGTAAAGAACATGCATTTGACTATAGGGCATTAGTATAATTACCATTTAATCGTTCTGATTCATGAACATCTAGAATATCGAATAGCTCCATAGCTGTGAAACAATTTTGTACCGACAGAAGGGCATACCCAGGATCCAGATGGATGGGGTCTAGAACGGCACAGTCTATCTTCATTTTTTGGATGGATCAAGTTCTCTACCCTTTGTTTTTGAAAAGTAGGAGTAGTCAGCAATTTATTTCTATCATAGGGTGTTCCTAAGTTTGTGTTTGTACTTCAAAAATGTGTGTAACCGTAACAAAATATTCATTATGCAGACAATTTTCTTACAGTCGTACTTGCAAAATGAATGAAATGCAATAAAATTCCCTCAATAGTCATTGTAACAATTCAAAATCAGCACCACCACCTTCCTTTGGAACCTTAACACATATGGACTCAGGATTTGGATGTATCGGCGATGTGTCCGATTCCCAGAAATTCGAAACCTACTTTGAACCGCTGAGACAGTCCTTTGGAGATGATGGTGACAATGAAGTATTTCAAGATGGAAATGCAGGTTAGAAAAACATACCTTGTCTTTCACAGCTATACAAGTAATTCATTATGTTGAACTAGAACTCGAGACTTGTCCACCATTCCAGTACGGGGTCACAAGCTCTCCAGAGTTTACCCCAACACACAGACGAGCAAAAGGTATACGTCATCTTGATTTGACTTTAGACCATTTGTGATTTTTTTGGTATTTGTAAGTGCAGGTCACAAGAAAACTGGGACTCCATCGGTAGGAGCAACTACCAACTGTTGTTCAGTTGACATATGTCGTGAACCTGGAAGGGAAAGTTTCTTCTTGCGAACCTTCATTTGCAACTTCATCCCTACCCAAGTTGTGACCGAGTGTCAGGCGAAGGAAAGGGACCGGAATCAAGCATTTTGGAACCTTGTTGAGCTTCGTCCTGAACTCTCACTCCTCATGAGACATGGAGAGTTTTTCCATGAAACGGAACCGAATGCTGTCCAAGATGGTTCGATTTGAGAAAACAATCTGTCCTTTTTATTTTACTTTTTTTACATTTCCACAGACGGGTTAAATCGGGAGAAGCTTCCGGAACGATGCAGAAGCTCTGAAAGACTTCGAGCAAGAGATAGGGCCTTACATGAGGAGGAACGGGCAAGATGTCAAAGACGCAGAGATGCTCTACTGAAGGTTATCACCTCTATGGTGTTTTTTCAAGCTTCTAAACTCTGTCATTTTTTTTACAGTTGCAACTCAAGAGTGGTCAGAAAGTTGTCAAGTCTAAGAAGGGCCTTGCTGCATCATCCCCAACGGCACCAGCGGAATTCAAGAACTTCTCAGATGTTGTGGATGAGATGAATGAATTTGACGTGAGATGTAGAAACCCAATCCGAACAGAAAGAAACCCACCCACGAAGGAGAGTTTCGAATGGGGGGATGATAGCTTTGCTGAGGAAGAGGAGGAGGAAGATGAGGGAAATGTGTTTGATTACTACTGGGGTGGGGAGGAGGAAGACAGTAAGAAGGGGGAGGTTTCAACAGACATTGAAAGGGCGGCAAGTGTTTCATCAGTCACTGGAAGGAATGCGAGTGTTCAGTCACTCACTGAAAGGTTGGCAAGTGTTCAATCAGTTGCAAGGGCAGCAAATCCCAGCACGACATCTCTTGGATTCAACAGTGAAACCATTGAAGACAGCCATAAGGAAACTTTGGCGTCTTCCAAAAAATTGTGAATAAGACTAAAAAAGACTACTAATAGAATAAGGCACTAATGATTTGATACGAGACCAACAAAATTAAATTATTGTATAAGACAGTAACATTCGGACAATCTTGTTGATCAATCTTGTCATCCTTACCCTGACTTATCCTAAACTAGATAATCACCTTACAAGTCATGCCAACGTAGAAATTCCACCGTCGCCACTGCACAACTTTGTAAAAGGTTTCGGGAGAATTGTGACTGAGGCCGGGAGAAGCTAACCTTTGGAACAAAATGCCAAAAATATGCCCAGACGGATGCTACAGTATGCCATTATGACTTCCAAAGTCTGTTGTTAAATACATCGTCTCGTCCCACTTTTTAGACCATCAGAGCGTCCTTACAGCAAAGGCAGTGAAGGGACCAAAGAACATCACCATAACTGACCACTTCACGGATCTCATACAACATGGTGATGTAAACGGAGATCACGCAGCCATTGTCGGGGACAATGGTCCGCTTTATACGTCAATGGAGTTGGACATGACAGCTAATAGATATGCAAAAGCTATAAGGTGAGAACCGAAGCACTTAATGAACCTATAAAAGTCAATTTTTGCGACAATTTATATGTAGGAGTTTATTAGGATACTGGACAAGCAGTAATTCGGATGGGGACTTGGTCATCGCGTTTTGCCTTCACACCACTGAAGATGCCGTTTTAGCCATGCTTTCAATCCTCAAGCTAGGAGGAACTTATCTCGCTCTCTCCACCCTATATCCCGAGCAGCAAATTGTTAGAATCGTCGGAATGACACGTCCCCTTCTCATAATTACAGAGTCAGAATCTCCTATAATTTCAAAGTTTGACTGTGTAAAGCACATTTGCGAAATCATTTCCATTGACGTGGTTAAAGAGGTGTCCAAGAATTTTGGCGATCCAAATGACCCAGTTCCGTTAGAGTCTTTGCTTGCCCCATGGAAAAGGACGGCTTGTGTCGTTCTCACCCCAGGAACTACAGGCGAACCTAGATTCGTTAGGATTGGCCATTTGTACGTTTCAAAATTATGCTATTAGAAAATCATAAGAAAGTTGAAAGCCTGCAATCCTTTTGCAGAGCCATTCTTAATCGACTTTACTGGCAGTTCAAGTGGATTCCCTACACAGAGGATGAGAAAGTTGTATGTTTATCGTCATTGATGGTGGACGTGGAAAGTGTTGGGGAAATATTTGCTTCACTTTTGGGTGGAAAGCCGCTGTACATTGTGCACCGCCATTTTATGACGAAGTCATCTTCTTTACTGGAAAAAATTGAGCAGATCCAAATCTCTCGGATCACTTTAACTCCTTCGACATTAACCAATGCTTTACATGTGTTGGAAACAATGGAGCCGGACGCGGTCCAAAAAGTAATAGTGTATTCATCATGATTAGTGACGAATTCATGACAAATACTTTATTTTAGACTATGAAAAGTTTACGGTACCTCATCGTAAGTGGTGACGTGATGAGCTTGCAATTGGGCCTCAAATGCTTTCAATTTATGAATGAATCCTGTCGACTCCTTTACGTCTATGGGGCCACTGAAACCACGAGTGAAGCAACGTGGGAATTGTTCGACGACGTACAAGACTTCAAGAGCAAAATGTGCAGAGGAAGGCAAATCTCCATAGGCCGACCTCTCAGTGACTGTACGGTGTATATCATGGACGAAGACAATAATATTGTTCCTGAAGGGGTCACTGGAGAAGTATTAGGCATTCCCAAAATTACTGGTTGGTCTTTATTGAGTGTATTTATGTCACCATTAGATTTGCATTGGAGGGAAATGTTTGGCTATTGGATACACCAACAATCGAGACTTGTACCTTAGTTTTATCCAATATCCCAAAAGGGCAAAGAAATCACGTACGTAGATCACAATTACTTATTCATGATTGATTTCCTTACGAGCATAAAATTTATTTTAGATCAAGTCAAGATATTTCGAACTGGAGATCTTGGCAAAATTGAAACTTCAGATGGAACTCGTGAACGTTTATTGTACTACGAAGGGCGACTAGACATGATAATGAAAAATGACGGATATGACATCGAGCTCAGTAAAGTTGCTGCTGCAGTGGAAGCTACGGGCCTTGTGGAAGAATGCACTGTTTTGTGCTATCACAGAAATAGGGAGGATCAGGTCCAATAGAAATTTAATGCAAATTATAAAAGAAAGTGTGGCTTATTGTTCTAACTGACAGGCGGCAGTCGCCTTTGTAGTGTTGAAAGAAGGTGTCACGAAGGAGATACTGATTATCTCATTAAGAAACGTCCTTGAACATTACATGATGCCGGACATTTACCCAGTGCAGACACTTCCGTACCTTCCCAGTGGAAAGCTGGACAGACAGAAGTTGCTAAAGACGTACAAGTTCCGGCGCATGGAAAGTAAAGTCAACTACTGTAGAAGCAAAATGAACTGACCGATAATCATAAGCGACACTTTGCAGGTTCCCCCGAAGACTGGGACGCTTTAGGTCTAGGAATTTATGAGAAAAGAGCTGCAAAGGTTCTTTTAGAATCCATCAGTCGTAAGAAAAGCAAACTAACAAAAATCCCAAAGAGACAAAACTCTTGATTATGTAGACACCATTGGCATATCTCTGAGGTTTGTGATGTCACAGTTTCGGTCGTCTTTCTGGTCCATTGGTGGTATATATAACCCATTGTTCTTTAACGACCATTCATTCCTTCCATTCAAATAGGTAACTCTCTAAATGCATTAGCCGTTGTGTACACCTGCCGTGAGAATGGATATTTGATATGTAAGTCATCAGGGTCTCCGAGGGTAATTGACAACGGACTTGCCTCATTATTGCAGCTGTCGACGATTTTGTCACGGCTGAGACAATTTCAATGATCGTCAAGTGCATGGCTATGTCAAGCAAACAGCCAGTCAAGCAAAGTCAAATGTTGGTGAATATTTCTGATGACTTGCCTACTTGGAAGTACGTCATAAACGACATGACGGATGAATGCAAAGTTAGGGTGACCGAGTAAGTAACTTATGTTCGGGGCACTGTGCGACTTTCGTAATGACCTCATTATACTGCAGACTACTGAGCAGGAGTTATGCTGAAAAGTCTGTGGTCGCGATTACTGCAGGGATACCACAAGACTCTTACCTAAAACACTTGCAACTGATGTGGGACGACGTAATCAAGCGCGACTTAAGGTCTTAAGGTCACCAATATACGTAATCTGCGTCTCAACCCTGCATTAACATTGAGTCTCAATGATTTCTTTTAACAGCATATTTGCCTCGGAAAAGAACACAGGGAAGATTGTGGGAGCCGCAATATGCTTCGATGTTAATGATAAGCCTAGCTTGTCCAAGCTAAAGAGACACGGAGATAAACTCATGCAGTATTACTTTGAATTGTGGGGGGCATGTGAGTCAATTTTTCGGTAAGATAAGACAGTACTCAATATTATTCCAAAATGATCAAACATTTTTGCTCTTCTTAAGGCACACGACCATAAGTCGAGAAAAGGGGAAAGTGCTTGAAATCTTGATGTTGGCTGTTGATATGTCTTTGCCACCCAAGAATAAAATCATGTTGGCGGAATTTCTGATAAAAGGCTCATTGCAGCAAGGGTTGCAAAAGGGATTTTCTTGGGTTTTGATCGCTACCACCAGCCCATTAATACGAGTGAGTGGAAGATTAATTATTATGCCTTCTATGATTGTCACAAACATTTATTTTGTGCTTAAAAGGACTTGTGTGGGAACATTCTGCTGTTTGACTTGATAGCCGAGGTTAAATTGAACACCTTTGTCGCTAAAGATAAAACCAAGCCGTTTAAGAAAGCGAGAGACTACCAAGCGATGCGAGCATACTATCAACTTTTTAGTTGACTGAGGAGAATGTATCAAGCGATTAAAAAAATGAAATGAACCTTCAATTCCTAATTTTTCCGCTTGGAAAAAACATGTAAAGCCGGAAGCATAGTCAACAATAAATCTTTATTAACCCGAAAACTAATTAAACTGGCACGTATACATTGTAAACTTTTTACTGCCTTCCTGCAAGGGATGATTTTTGCTGGGTGCAGGATAAAGTTTTCATTGTATCAATTCAAATTACTCAGCGTGTCCAAATGTCTCTTGAACAATAATTTTTCTCCAAGGACTAACTTCCAGGTCACATTAAACCATATCGCTGACTGACTCAAGCTTTGTGACATTTTATGCATTCTGTAATTGCAATGTAATTGTCATAACTGGCACAATTGGCAATTGACATCCTTTGAGATTACTTTCAAAGTTTCAAAACTCACAATTTGTCAAATAGCATAAGGAGATTAGAGGCAAAGTGAGACGATGCGAGACCAGCTTCAAGCTTGATTGTTGGGGAAAGATGATCGAACTGATGTCCTTGAAGAACTGCGAAACATTGAATGAACCTTAGGTCACCATCAATTGCCTTTGTCGTATAGGCACCATATCTTGAGAATTTGTCATGAAGGGTATGTGAAAAAGCCACCAATGCATCATGAAATACACAACTTGTATTTCTGATCACAATCATTGTAAACCTTCGTCACAAGGAACGTATCGCATTACAATGAATGCAGATTTACGGACTTTGTTGCAGTTAGTTGTACGAATCGGCCTTGCTTTACAGATTAATTCAATGAGACTAGCAATAATGTTGAAGGGAAGGGATAATATAAAACTTCAAACTTAATGGAGTCAACTACAACGGAAATTCATACTTGACACACAACAGCAACACTTCGAATATTGCATAAAGAATAATAAATGTATGTGAGGAATACTTAATTGTAGCTTTACGGCACGGCAATTTTTAGTTGCGGTTTGAGAGAAGCCACAAAAGTTGGAGTGTTCTCCAAGAAATTTCAATACGTCAGTTTCATCGATTGCATACGTCAAATTTCAAGAAGTGTATTTGTTGCAGATTTTTTAAAAAATCTTAGAAAGAAGTGAGCAGGGTGGATACCGTCGTGGAAGACCCAGTGCATGGAGAAGATGAGGGTAAGCGTCCGAACTGTCAATGGTTTCCATGCGTGGGAAAGACGCAGGGTTTTCACAATTGAGGCGGGGCAGTGTGAGATTTTCACCTTTTCTGCACACAAAAAACTGACAAATTGTTGAAAATTGAGTTCCATCAATACTTTACCAAACATGAATGATGTAGACGATTATGGAAAATTCAAAAAGATATGCGAGGGACAATGTATATTAAATTAGAAAATGCCTCTATACAAACTTGAGCCCCTCATTATTGAATGTATTATTATTGCAGGCAAGCTGAATCGGATCTTTATGGGAGGGATTCAAACCTTCCCCGGAAATGCATCAGTTACGCAGTACTTCCAAAACGGTTTACACCACGGGGACAATAAGTGGATCAACCCATCACGCGTAGCCCTGGTTGACGAAGAGAACTCCCACACTTTTGGCCAGTTGGACGAGTTTTCTTCAAAATTAGCCGAGGCAATCCGCCAGGTTTTGCAGGATCAACCTGAAAATTCAAACCCTGATCGAGATATTGTCATCGGAGTATGCATTCCGCCATCGGATAAATTGGTCCAAGTCCTATTTGCCATCATGAAGTTGGGTGCTGCGTATCTCCCCTTTGATGTTTCCTTCCCTGAGGACAGGGTGGTGAAGATTGTGAAAAACTCGGCTCCCATCCTGATCATTTGTGACCACCATGCAAATGTTATGTCCAAGTTCGAAACAGTGACAGAGATCACAAGAGTGGTGAGCACTGCGGATTTGCTGAAGGCAGCACAGGAGCTTGAAATGTCCGAAGATGAAGTGAAAAAGGTTCAAGTACTAGCATCAACAGGTCTCGTGCCAGAGAAGACTGCAATTGTTCTTTACACGTCTGGTAAGATCAAGGACTGACATGTCAATTGTTCTGGTAGTAATACTCTTGTGGACAATATTTAGGCAGCTCTGGAGAACCCAAGGGGGTCAGGTTGAGCAATCGATGTGTTATGAATCGGTACTAAAACGTTCTTTTCATTACTGGATTGAATGAAAGCCCTACATTCTTTAATTCATAACTCATAGGCTCCACTGGCAGTGGCAAGCTTTTCCTTTCGTAGAAAATGAGCAATGTCTCCTGAAGACGTCCCTAACTTTTGTTGACTCAGTTGCAGAGGTGGGTGAAGAAGGAAAACCGTGATATAAGGCAAGGGGACTTAACTTGCTTTGAAATTTTCAGATATTCGGCCCACTTCTCAGAGGATATCCTCTAACCATCATTCCGAAAACTGCTGTGGCCAACCCAAACATTTTCATCCAGAAATTGGAACAATACCAAATAACAAGGCTCGTGCTTGTACCCTCCTTGCTCCGAGCAATTTTTCAATTGATCAGATTGGTGGGGGCAGACGCCAAAGCGGAACTGCAGACCGTCAAATTGTGGGTGTGCTCTGGGGAAGCTTTGAAAAAAGATTTGGTTCATGAATTCTTTGAGCACTTCCCCACTGGACACACGCTGTGCAACTTCTATGGGTCTACTGAGGTCATGGGCGACGTCACCTACGTATCCTACGGCAGTAGGCAACAAGTTTTTGAGAGGAGTCTTGAGACCCAAATTCCAATCGGTATTTTACCAACACAAACTGAACACAAAGCACGGTTTAATGGATGTCAATTTTACAGGTCTGCCAATTTTCAACACGGTCATATACATTTTGGACGATAACATGGAGATGGTGGAAGCCAATAAGACTGGCGAGATTTACGTCGGAGGCTACAATCTAGCCAAGGGTTATGTGGGACTGGAAAATGACCCAAGATTCGTACCCAACCCTTTCTCAAGGACTCCAGGATTTGACATTCTTTACAAAACGGGAGACTTTGGAAGAATTACAAACACACAGGGCAAAGTGAGAACAATTGTTTATGAAGGAAGAGTTGACTCCCAGCTAAAAGTTCGAGGACAAAGGGTGGATTTGGCAGAAATTGAGCTGACAATGAGTAACATCTACTTGATAGCTAAGGTCGTTGTTCTTTGTTACCATCCTGGACAACAAGACCAGGTGAATACATATATGAATTCCTCCATGTAATCAAAGCCACAATAAGTTTTCTTTTCTTTTAGGCAATTGTAGCGTTTGTCGTTCCAAACTCGGACGCTCACGTGGACAGAATCAAAGCAATGACGAATAGCAACTTGAGAGACTATGAACGTCCAGTTATCAAAGTGATTGATGAGATCCCACTCCTTGTCAATGGAAAAACTGATCGACAACGACTCCTAAAGCAATACGAACAGGATCTACAGAACAGTAAAATGCCAAATTGTTTAAAGTGTAAAAAATATAATTTCACATGTTTTGTCCTCTATAGGGTCGATGTCGGTGGATTGGGACACAATTGACCTTCCCAAAGACAAGATAGAAATTGCTAAAATGGTCTTTCCCATAATGGCAGAGGTGGTGGGAACGGATGCAGAAACTATAGCAGAAAACTTGAACAATTCATACTTTAACATTGGAGGTTCTTCATTGAATTCCATTCATTGCATTGTTAAAATGAGGGAGAAGAATTGTTTCATCACCGTTCCAAAGTTTGTTGGAGCCAAGTCGATCAAGGAGATTATTCTGGCTTCTCAACAATTCGTTGGGGAGGACGCGGAGGAGGATGAGAATGTTGGCCTTGCTGTCTCAGACACTGCTGATGAAGTGTACGATGTGGCATATCTGGTTCCTGCAGATCGGGACGAAGCGGCTCAGTAAGTGGTAGAACATCTTTAATTCGTTGTAAAATACATGCAACTCATAAAAATTATTGTTTTCAGCATGATAGCCTACAGTTTCTCCCGTCACGGAGATTTAGAGAAGTACACCCATTCTCAATACGAAGATTTCCAAACGATGATCAAATCAATTTGGGGTCCATTAGTCGAAAAGGGGTTGTCGTAAGTTTTCTGAATTATGAGTCCATACATTTCCAAATTAAATTAACCGTTTGTCAGCTTCATCGTTCGACGAAAGGAGGACCAAAAAGCCATAGGAGTGTCATTAAGCTTTGACGTGTACGACGAACCGGAAGACCTGGAGTGCAACCCGGGGATCCAGTATGTATTGGAAATGCTGGGTATGAAGCCATTGGATGACAAGTTTTTAGTTTAATTCATATGGTTTGTGTGGTGTAGAGTTCCTTGAAAGTCGCCAAAGGGAAAAGCTTCCAAAAGGCAAAGGGAAATTGGTTCACTCTTTCATGATGGGGACCCTTCAAGAATTGGATGAGTCGGAAAATGTATTCATCATTCAGTTCATGGAAGAACGCGTCATTAAAATGGCAAAAGAGAAAGGTTTTATTGGTGTAATGACCACCAACACCAATCCATTGACACAGGTAACCCCATGGGTATAATCCAAAGCCCTGCACACATTGACCCAACATTTGTATCCTTTCAGCAAATTGCTCTTGAAATTCATGGCTATGAGGTTCTCTCAGAGTACAGTGTGAACAAGTACGTGGCTGCGGATGGAACAAAACCATTCGTCTTGGCTCCAGATTCCTTCAAAATTATGTGTTCTTGGAAGAGCCTTGGCCACCACGTCCTCAACCCTGAGAACATCTTTTTCCATGCCGAGAAGAAGGAGGACGAGGAAGAAGAAGAAGAAGAGGAAAATGATGACTTGGATGACGATGATGATGATGTTTAAATAACTAAGACCATGGATCTATTTTCTTTCCGATTTATCATCTATATTTCTTGGAAAAGACATGATACACACTACTTAATTTAGATGAGCAATATGGAATGAATGTAAATATTTGAACCCTAAAAATAAATATAGCAAAAAAGATCTGAACTCAAATCATGAACCCCCAGTGCCTGATGACGCACCTCCCCCAGAAAGCGATGTTGGAGATTCCTGTTGTCTTACTGCAATCAACAATACAATAGGGCAATTAAATATTGTAAGATCCAGAAATTATTACTTACCACTATACACATATTCCAAAGAGGTTGTAATAGTCTTTACATCCGACTCTATAGCCTTAGCCCAACTCTGCACATGCCCAAGTTCCTTAAGTGCCGAGTTGAAATTATCCACAAGGGTTAACCATTGGCCTGTTTGTTTGGCAAATTGGTTGGCATTTGAAGTCCAAGTTCTCATTTCAGAATCCAACCTTTTCTCACTAAGGTAGGCCTGAGCGATTTTATAAAAATGTACAAATAATACATCAAACCATACATATCATTTTATTAGCTGAAGTCTGCATGTGGGTGGAAAAAAATTAGAATTTGGGGCCACTACTGTTTGCAATTGCAACAACAACTTTGCAATTTGTAATAATTTTGCAGAAGTGGGTTGATTTGATTAGATTGCAGTAGACTTTAATTTGCAAAAAAAAATTGTGCGTGCTAAAATTTCTTTACGCATGAAGAAAGACAAAACACGTTTAATTGTTGCAATTCATAGATCATAGAAGAAAAGAAGTTGAGGATACAAAGTAAAAATGTGTAAGAAAGTATCACTCTACCCCAGGTTGAGATGATCGACCATGGACTGAGTCAATTGATTAGCAGCTTGAATCGCCTCTTTCCTCCGTTTCTCTTGAACCTCGCGAAGTCGACTCTGCTCCTCATTGTGCCTCTTTACCAACGAGGATAACATCTTATCCTATGGTCATAAAGGACCACACCAAATTGTAAATAATCAACACAGCCCCTTCCTCTTGTGAAATTGATTTTTAGTTCTTTGTGTAGGAGTTTTTTAAAATAATTTTGTGGCAAGTGAAAGTCTTCCTCTGTTTTGGAATTGGATCACAGGCAGTCGGTGTTGCCAGCCTGCTGTAGAGAGGATAGAACACCTTTGGGCCAGCACTCGGTTCATTTATTGGCAACTCCTAACTCGAGCGGTTTCTTCGGAAGGAAGGTTCGCTTAAAAATTAAAAGACTTTTTGTGACATGAAATGATTTGAAACTGGTGGTGACATTGACATGACATATGCAATATGCAGTGGGAAGATTGATGATGGATATCTGTGGAGGATGTGTTGGTTAGATTAATTATGCTATTATTGCGGTCCTCTTGTGGTTCATTTGCAGAATTTTGCGCACATGATCATCATGAGGTCATTCAATTCTATCTAGTTGTGTATGTTACAGGGATGTCCTCTACGTAATTTCATCAAGAAATGACGAATCATTCTCTTCTTGTCTTGAGCTGTTGGGGTGTACGTGTCATGATTAAATTGACTTATTGCTGACATAAGTAATGATGATCAGAGATTCTTATTCATTTAGGTACTGCATTTTATTTCAAGACAAGATTGCGATGGTTTTACAAGGTTCAGTTTTGAAGATGTGTTTGTCCTGTTATTAGAGGGTTTTACAGACATTTGATATAGATTTTGAAGAGTTTTCAATTTGAGATGCATTGGATGGACCCAATTGTGTAGCACCAATTATAGTTTGAGGCGGATTAGTTCTAAGCGTGTGTAAGAAGACAGAAGATATAAGCTTTAGAAAGAGCAATTTTGAAGTATGTAAGTTCAGAGCATTTGCACTTTGTTTTGTAGCTTTGATTTGGAAAAAGTCAGGTTTGACGATAATGATCAAATGGAGATCACATTCATTCAGTCGGGCGTCTTTTCAAGAAGTTCTCCTCACAGGGGGGTACTTTGTTATTTCACCGATTCTGCGTTTGGTTTGGTTCAGTCAGTCCTGGCATAGTTATTGGGGGAGTTTTGGTGGGAAAGAACCATCCATGCAGGGGCTTTGGCACTGTTGACTCCAATGTAAAGTCGACTTTGGCAATGAGATCCCAAGTGTTTGCATTCAGTACTAAAAGACTCGTGCTGTTGGGACTGCGAACACTTTCCTTGTCATAAATTATTGTTGAGAGAACCACCCCATCGTCCTCCCTCTGCATATAGAAATTGAGTCATTCGTCAATAAACTTAAACAAAGGGTGCATGCATACCTGAGAAGTTGGGCGTGGGACAAAGATTGGCTCACTTGGGAAGCCGTGGGGCTCATTCCACGTCTCATACGTCTTTTTTAAAACATCCACTTTGATGAGCTGGATATGATAGGAAGGAATTTGAGACAAGGATCTTAAACATTGGCATTGCATTACCGTATCTCTGTCTCCTTCGGAAGATATGGCGTAGAAAAAGTTGTACGGCTTTCCGTTAAAGGCTCTGTTAATTGTTGGGGATTCACAACCAATGTCAACAATCAGCTCAGATTCTGCACATTGAATCACATTCTTGTCTTTACTTTTACTTTTGTCACGGTCGTTAAATGTTATAAGGAATCGCTTTGGACGTCCATTGCGGTAAGTTTTTACATTGTCTGGGTTTTGACTGGAATTCTAGAAGAACCAAATTGTAACAGGTCAAAAAGTTGTAGTAATGTGGACCTTACCTTAAGAACATCCACGTATAGACTTTCAATTATGCTAGGATCTTTGTGACAACAGATATCGACGATGAGGAGAGTGTCCCTGCTTTCTCCATCTCTCACTTCGTAGGCATTGATTGTGTTGAGGAAAAAGAAACTGCTGGATTTGAAACTCTTTCGTGCTTTATGTCCTCCTCCACTAGAACGTTTCGCTTTCTTCCCTCCATGCCGGCTAATCACATGGAACAACGTGTCTTCTTCAGGGTAGAACTTAAGACACGAGGCTAACGACTTTCTCCCAGAGATTTGTGTTAAGGGGACGGTAGGAAGGAAAATGGCAAGGGGTTGCTCAATCACTACGAAATAGTTTGGTGTGATGGAGAAGGAATGCATGTAACAAAGACTGAGGGGCCAACGAGATGGAAACGTTGCAACAATCCTTGCATGGTTCCAAGGTGTTCTGATGGAGGAAGTCGATTGGGGTTTCGTTATCATGTCATCATCCAATTTGTCTTGATCCTGCTCTACTGTGAAGCTCTGCTGGAGACTAGAAAGATTTGTCACGGAAGAAGCAATGGACGATCGTCCACTGTGTGTGTCAGGATTGAATATGGTTGACGTCGTCACCATTGATCCTGACCTGGATCTGAGAGGGGTGGGTGAGGCAGAGGGTCGTCTCATTTTATTCATTCGACCCCTTCCTCCACCACCATCCATTTCGGCAATGAGATACTGGGGACCGTGCCACAAAGTGAGTCTTTGTCCCAAGTTGTAAACCTTCCGTCCCCATACATGGGGGTGAGAGGATTGATGTAGCATCCCAAGGTACTCGTGAACATTGACGGTATGAGTGGTATCCAGGTTCTCTGGATCAATTCTGTGTGCGAAGGGAAATTCGCTTAGAGAGTATATTTCATCACCAAATGGATGAATAGTGAAGTTGGCGTTGTCAGACATGTTTGGTTGTAAAGGCCCGAGGAATACAGCAGCTATCCTGTTGAATGAACACATTAGGCATTATTGCACAATGACCAAAATTTCACTCAAGTTTATTTACCTGGCCAAAATAGTTTGACTAGGATCGGAGCTTGCGACAGTTCCAAATTCACTATATACCAATTTCTGAGCTTCCAGGTTTGCAATGAATGATTTTGATTGGATGAATCGTGATGAGTAAGTGGCTGTTCCTCCATGGATAGTAAATTTTTGCAAACAGCCCGGCCCATCGTACCAATGCTTTAATGAGTCTTTTCCATATACATCAATGCCTCCAGGGCCATTATTGATGAGAGAGCCAGATATCCATATTGGAACCTTTCCTGCAAAGATTGGAGAGAAAGTATGTATAAACGTCTTCATTTCATTGCATTTCTTTAAGAATGGAGTTATTGCAGAGTGCGTGTGCGGTTTTATGGGTGAAAGTTTGTTGGATTGGAGCATATGGAATGGAATGATCTTGCACACTTGCATCATGCATTATTAATTCCACGAGGAAATTGTAAAAAGCAGATACGCATTCGAAACGTTCTTGATTATTGCAAACGAACGAGATGGCGAGTACAAGATAAGAACCTCGAAGAGGAAATGATATGAATCCCTTGCGAATTATGTATAAAATTACAACTCCCTTTTAGTGTTTTCATTGTGAATGGAGAGTGAAAGTTGAAGTTGACTTTCACCTTTCTATTTTGGCTCCCTGCCCATCTCTGTCAGTCTCTTCTTGAGTTTACCTAATCTTATGCTTTGCTCTCGTAAAGTTGTAAAACAAACGTTTTGATTACTTACCGGAACTTGTTACACCTTGCACCAGCTCTTCTTCTTTTGCATTTCGCAGCCACACCGAAGTACTGCTGTTGAGGAAGGCCTGAGGCATGTTACCACTGCTGCACCTGCCACTAGCAGTGGTGGAGGAGAAAGCAGATGAGGAAGCGGCAACACACTGTTGAGTTTCCGTACCACCACCTTTCTCCATCATTGCCATTCACGGCACACTCATTTCCTTATTTGTATTCCTTTCTGAAGCTTGCTTTTTACCTAATTTGTTTACCCTTGGTTATTTGCTTCTTAATATTCATAATGACAAGGGTGTGTTGCTTATTATTAGAACAAGAGTGAGGGAAGGACAAGGTTGCTTGCTACACCTAACTGAAGACGAATGGGAGTTAGTCGACAGATATATTATAGTCAATATTTAATGAGTTGATTTGTTTTGAAGTACGTCAGCTCTCTTCGCTTTCACCAGGAAGAAAGAAGAACTGAGTTTTTACTGCAAATACATGTCCTTGTTTTATTCATGTTCCTGCTACTTTCTCCACTCACTTGTCGATCCTCTCTTCCCTGCCCCTTCCAGCTTTCTCTCTCTCGCCTTTCTCTTCTCTGTTCGTCCAAAAGCCTGCTTGTGGGTTTTTATAATGCCAGATGGTGCATAATGAAATGAGACCTGCGAATGAAAGAGATCAACTTCCTCCTTCCTTCCTTCCTCTGAGATTACTTTTGAACACTGCCCTGCTGCTGGTTTGTTGTATCACGCTGTGGCCAGTTCCTTAGGGAGTCAGAGGGGATGACTTTCACTTGACTAAATTTCATTTTGCTCTTTTGAACTCTTACTGACAAGCTGGCAGCTAAGCTTTGGCTTTTCTCAGACAGAATTGAAAGGTTGGATGGGTCAAGATGATAGCTTGTGATGAGATGATGATGATTGATGGGCTTTTGAAATCATTAGAAGGGATGATAATGTACCATTTCTATTATGGAATATTAGCTCCTGGGTATCCATTTCTTGAACTGAGGTTTTAGATTCTCATTTGTCTAAGCTTTTCTTAGAAAGCGAAAGAACTCGGATGATGTTGGTATGAATGATAGATGGAATGTAGATTCTTCTTCCCTTTCTGTCTCTCAAGTCCCTTTTCGTGCTTTTGGTGATTAAATCAGTTTCTTTTCTCTCTTTGTTTTATAAGCTGTACAAGCTGGAGGATAATATGTTAGGTCTATGCTTCTTTCTCTTTGGTTAGTCTGAAATGAAATTCTATTTGCTCGGCGTGACTGCTTCTTTGTTTTACTTTCTACTTTTAGGTAGGTGGACGACTGCCTTTCTCCACCTCGTCATATATTCTTTCCTTCATTCTTTCACATAGGTACCCGCTTTTCTGTTCCCTACGTCAAAAGAGAATATTATGCTGTCATCCGGTCTTGTTAACTGCGGCACGGCATAAACACGTCATGATGATAAGACCTGGCAGGCACAAAGGCAAGTCCTTCATTCTATTTTCCAGCCTATTGCATTTCTCGCTCCGTACATTTCCGTCGTGGTAGCTCGGTCGATTAAATTATGGGGAAGGCGAGAGGGAACGTTGAGAGTAGAGTGTGGCATGAGTATATGAGGTGAAAGCACTGGAAAAGTAATGGTTTTGGCTGGAAAGAGTGAAAGTTTCACTTGTTGGAGTCTCTCTCCTTTCCTTCCAATCATTCGACTTGAACGAACGTTGAAGTCGAAACTATGCTGTGCCAGCGAATAGCAGCATGAGAAATATTCCTCATAAAAAGCTTGCGTCATTTATATGAACTGAGCCCAGTCCATCGTTAAAGTTCATAATCGAAGCCCTGCTATGTATGACAATAACCGAAGGAAGATCATAAAAAAGTGTATAGAAGGAGAGAATTGTGACTTCCATCATCCAGAGAGTATTATTATTATATGGGTGATTGTTCTCTAGACAGGCTTAGATACTTTGCCAAAGGATATCATGTACATGTAGTTGTTGTGTCATAATGACGTGAATGCTTTGATAGGAAAGTAAAATCCTGCATGATGTCTATACACAATTTATATAAACACTTGTCATAAAAGTTACGCTACAAAGCTAGCTACTTATTACAGACGTCACTTCGACATTTATGATTTAATGTCCCCCGGTAATGGCTTAAGCAATGAAACTTTCTCTTCCCTTGTGTCAATCATTCATGAGATAAAGGTGCACTGTATATGAGCAGAGTTATGTTGGTTGTGCAAAATATTTATGTAACAAGTTTAACTCGTATTTTTGAATGATACAGAATGGACTAATACTTTCCAACTTTCCCTGAGCTGAGTGAGCCTTTTGACTGACTACTTTGAAACCTGAATTGAATCCAAGTGGACTGGGAGAAGGAAGTCTCTCTACACTCAAAAGTATCATGATTAAATACTGCCAAATCATGGACTACAACTCGATCGCCCAGGACCTACTGGCTGACGGGGATGTTGTGTTATCGATATCCTTTTTCATACTAACACAAGAGTTTCTTGTTTTTAGGTCATCAAATTATAACTTTGTTACACTACCGAATTGTAGTGTAAACTGGCTTTTGAACCTTTGAAATGTTTTCCTTAACTCTCCCACTGCTTTCGATTTATAAACTGTAGAATGCAACTGGAACCAAGCTTTTAGAATCCTGGCCTTAATTGAGCATCCCATTTGGAAGGAAACTGACTCGACTGCTAAACAGCCCGGGCACCCGCTCTCTCCGGATGAAAGAGAGTTTGGGATTCTGGTCTTGGATGGAAGAGTACCGATACTGACGAAGAATGATGTTGACATTGTTCATGTTATCCCTATTAATGGAAGTGCATTCAGTTGTGAGATTGGTGAGTGTCACTTTTCCGCACTAGAAAATTACGCTGGGTCCATTTTCCCCAATGCTTTTACTTCCTTCTTAATCCACTTATCTACCTATTGTACTTCCTTGAAATGATGCTATCGGGGCAAAGAGAACATTTGCTTCATGTTTGTGCGTGCCTTTGTTGAAGTCAATTTGATTTTGATTATTGCAGACATGGAGAGTGAATTTGGTGATACAGAGATAGGTGTTAAAATTAGCTCTAGTCTCATGGAGCCTCCCATGCTTGTCAAATTGCAGAGTGGAAATCGTAGTCAAAATTTTATTGACGAAGTGTTTCGAGTTGCTCAAAGTAAGT
>JAQIWU010000859.1:0-20992 GCA_034696445.1 Isotomiella minor | reverse complement strand
CACTTCTTGATAATACAATTGCTTGCTTGATATGCTTTAAAGGATGTTTTTTGTTTTTTGCTGCATTAGAACACCGCTAAATAGTGCAACGAACAGCCGATGGTTCTTGTTTGCTCAACACAATTTCCTTCCTGACACTTTTTTTCTATCCTTTCGCTTATCCTATCCTCAATAAAAATTCAACCCTTCTTTCTTTCCAATTATCTTCTTCATTTCTACCAACTTAAAATATTTATACTTCTAAATAGCGTCTTTTCTGTGTAAATTGATGCTTATCTGGTTCAAAAATAACTTACCCAAGTTTCTTTTCTTTGAATGGCAGCAAAACACGGAAGAGCTCAAATCAAAGTCAAAAGTCGTCGATAAAAATGGCCGAGGACAGGTACGTGAAATATCACAAGTAATTCGCGTCAAGGTACAAAGCAATCTGGAAATCGACAAACAGCAATAGTTAAAATTACTACAAAACAACAATTAGTTAATTTTTAATTTACCAAAAGTGAAACTAAAAAAGAGGGAGAGCCGGGTTTGATTTTGCGAGAGTCAACAACTGAGCTGTGAATCTGCTTGCACTGTTTGCTTGCTTGCCGAGAGTCAGTGGAGAAGAGAGAGTTGGGGGAACAGCGCTTCTTCTTTTTTCTTCTGAACCCTCCACCTTCAGCTCAAGATGCGTCTTGTAATTTGATGTTGTTGGCGGTTGCCGGCAGCGAGCGGGACTTTCTGCAACTCAGCGTCGAGTTTAAACTTGCTTTTCTTTGTCTCCACCATCCAGGGCTGCGCATAGAAAAGACGCTCGCTGTGGTCCTGCCGGATTTAATCTACACGAAAGACTAGGAAACTATTTTGTAAAAGTCTAAGGTAAGGAACACTATCGACAGACTATTTTGACACTACTACTTTGAATTCCTTCTTCTACAGGTCACCAGTTTCTCTTAAGTACACCGCTGGTCCCAAAAGAATTGAACTAGACATGTTGCAGGAGTCACCACATTGATGGGCGGCCTGGGCCATGGAGTCACCACCGGCCCCGGCCATGCTGCTAATAACTAATCTTCTCTGTACCGTTCCAATTTTATGAACATTGTCGCGATGAAGGGTGAAAGAACGCCTTAAATATGAGTAAGCAGTGTACGAAAGCTGTACCCTTGAAAATGTAGCATTTTTATTGTTTTGAATAAAATAGAAATTGACGAGTAACAATTTTACAGTTTTCACTTTTGTTGGATGTACTCGGTTCAATATTGCAAACCGCTATGCTAAATAATTTAAACGGTCAACATATCTAACTTCAACGAGCAGCACGGAGATACGACGAATATAAGGTATTCTGTAATACCTTTTAATTATCTACATTATTACCCATAAGTTAAGAGGAGAGTAGTCAACCATGAACACAACGTTTCCAAAAAGTCCGTCGCAGTTTGTTTTGAAATAGGGAAGAAGCTCCCTATCCTAAAGCGTATTGGTCTTATGCACTTGGCAATGATCTTCAACTCATGCTTACTCCTCTTGGGAACAAGCTGAAGATGATGACACTGCTGCTGCAGCTCCTTCCTCAGAATGACACTGCTGTCCGAAATACTGCTCGCCTTAGAGAGACCTAGAGATGTGACGGAGATGCATATACTTTCTCCAAGGGACAACAACATTGAGAAGAATATCCCCAGTTCTCCGAAGAATTTTATGACCGTGAACAGTCCCAAGGAGGATAGGATCGTCGCCACGGCCAGGAAGAGGGGGAGGACCAGGGGCTCCATGATGGATTTGTAGCAGATGAAGGCAATTTGTATTTCATTACAGCAGGTTTGAAGATATCGGAGGGCTTGGAGACGATGAGTGGAGAGGGAGAGGTGCATCGTGGTATGGATCCGGAACCTAAGGTAAGAAATCAAAGATATATTAACAAGGCACCTTAAGACAACTAAAGTCTCACTTCATGTTCTTCGATATCTTCTCCACAACCGCAGAGCAGTCCACGATGAGAAATATGTAGAGTCCCACAATGACCGTGAAGGCGTAGAGGCAGTACAGGTCAAGTCCCACGAAGATCCAGTAGATCCTCCAGTCTCGGCCTTCGAGGCAGTACGTGTACAGACTTAGGTTGGAGCTGGTGTTCAGGAACAGCGGAACGGACAATAGGAGCACGGTGTGAACAAGGCAGATGTACATCAGCCACAGATTGTCCAACAAAGCAATGCTTCGAGTCACCCCAAATATTTTGCCTGTAAAGTGAAACATGAAAACGTTGCAACACATTTTTTTAGAGATTTCTTACCCAAGTGACCCCTTATCCTGCTGCAGTAGGTGTTCACGGTACAACATATGTCGTCCAGGTTCAACACGTTATTAAAGTGCAGAAGTATGGCGAGACCGTACATTACAAAGTAAAGGGAGCCCATGATGGAATAAGGCACTTTCCCCTCGGGTTCTGTGAGGCTGCCACTGGTGCTCAAATTGATGTTACCAGTGTCATTGTTGGTACTGCTGCTTTGTAGTACGATAACAAACTGTTTGTGAATCAGGTAGTAGAGCTTCAAACCCACGTATGAGAATATGCATGAGAGGTTCAGGTTCACCAGGAGTCTGTCCTTCCACGGAGCTATGGCCAGCAACTTTGCTTCAATGTTCTCTTTGCTCTCCTTCATTTCTTCAAGATGCACACTTTGAGTCGTCCAATGAAATGGGAGGACCTTTAAGAAATGACCGATGCTGACTATCTTGTAGGCAGCAGGACAACACAAGGGGACATTGAAGCCGAATGCTAGGTTTTGGTTGTAGTCCACACTTCCACTTTCAGAGTCTGACTCCGACCAGGTATGGTACCGGTTAACCTCTCCTTGTCCAATGAGAAATGCCACTTCTGGAGGTGGAGAGGCTGCGGTTGCGATTGTGATCAGTTTAGGAGCTATTGAGAATATGGATGCACGTCGATCGGAGTTTGATGAAGGGGGGACGAGGGTGGCGAATTGTGGGGTTGTGGGGCTAAGGGAGATTGATGAGGATAAGAAGGATGGTTTTAAGTACATTTTAATTTGGCACAAATGGTGGGAATGACAGGTACAAGGTAGGTGGTCTTGGGTGTCTCAGTATTCCCCGCAATAGATTTTTGCTTTATTTCTTTTTACTAACCTCCCTGTGGGTCTTAACTAAACAATAGAAATGTTGCAGAGCTAATTTTCATACTACAATGACAAGCCAGAAGCACCCAGAGTGAAAGTGATGTCGTGAGAACGGTCTAATTGCAAGTGAAAGTTATACGCTACGCATTTCCTACGCACTATTCAGGAAAGAAGAATACACGGCTCGTCTACATTTACTTTTGTTTGTAGGTGAATTTCTGTGTCATCAAATGTGTCATCCATCTATTGTCCATGAACTCTATTTAACGAAGAAAGGACCAATTTTAGGTCACGCACGTGCTGCCTACAACAGCCGCCATACAATTGTGCGTATGTTATGTACCACGCACCCATACACAAAGAAAAGGCCAATTGACTGTAGTCATACAAGCTATGGAACAAAGTAGAAATGCCTCACGGGTCGACATCGATTGCCCGAGAAGCTGTTGTTCCAGAAATTAGCATCTTATATTATACATATTTATTTGCCTTTGACATTGGACAATTGGAAAATGAGGTGGACACACGCATTATTCCACCTATTTTTTCGTAATATCAACGTAAAAAATATAAGTAAAATCCCATTCATTTTGTCTTCATATTTTGTTATTAGTGGGGGTGCATTTCCACTCGACACACCCATCAAATGCATAAAGTAGCAGATGGGGTAAAGGAAGACTCCGTTTTGTCTGCTGCATGCTCGTTAAAAATATAGAAAACCAAAAAAATTAGGCAACACGGCATCAGAAATTACCACTTTAGTTTATTGGTTTGGGCTTCAAAAGCTGACACATGGACGTGGGCGACATTGGTTGTCCTCTCCCTACCCTTCCTTCCCCTTTCCTCTCTCTTTTAACTGGTGCGTGGAGAAAGTAGTTAGAAGGACAGAGCATCAGGTTGTCCTGTCGGACTAGAGAGAGGTGCCCGGCTAACTGCTTTATCGACTACTTTCCCCCGCATGTGTCTCCTCTTCTTATACATACTACGTCCACAGGTTAGAGAATATACAAAGCTATCAAAATTACATGAGTATTGTCATTTAGTCTTTCCTGTCTTCCTCCTATCCATTCCATGTGTCCATAGGTTCTAAACGCAGTTTACCCTAGTCAACCACCATACCTAGGCCAGCTTTACTTGTTTTACTTTCTCCATACTTTCTCTTATGGCTCTACCACCACTTTCTTTCTTTAGTCATTAAATTACCCCAGCAATGTGCAGTGTGCACCCATTCCTCACCCTTCATCCATCCAACAACTCAATGCTTTATATGGGACGGTGGATGAAGTGGAAATTATTTCACTTTTTCCACACTTTCCCCACGATACTACTAACGATACACACGATGTGAAGTGAACGTCCCTCCCATCCATCCATCAATTGAATGGATGGATGGGTACGTTTTGGCTTGTGGAGTCCTAAGGTGGCATGACTCGATTGGACTATGGTAATTCACACAGCCAGTCCCACAACTATTGTGTTTTTTGAAGGACTGATGAAAATTCAGGAGAAAGCTATTATGTAAAGCCAGAAGGGTGAATGATAGAAGTGTGTGTAAACACGTTTTTTCTCTTTTCCCTTTGTTCTCCTTTTTGCTCATTACATTTATTGTTCGTTCGTTCAAAGTAAAGTATTTTCCCATTGATTTCACCCGTTCTTTATACCTTTTTTCCCTTTGGCCCCGTCGTTACAACATTATAATCTTTGTCAATTTCCCAAACTACTTTTCTCACTCAGAACACTTTACTTTTTTTTTGCGACGTCGGCTGGTCCGAATGTCTTTCTTTTCACAGTGGAAATTAGGATAATCACCGAGAAATCCGTTTTGGGTCATTTGTAGTAGTGTACCCTTTCGAGTCAAGTACGAGAATAAAAAAATGACTTTCGTTTAAACCAGTAAAGTAAAGCACGTCATGGTCAACCTAAAAAATGTAAGGGTTGACCGGCTCCAGTTCTGCTGTCTACATTTTGAGTTGGACCTCGTCGTCGTCGTTGAGTGCAATTTGGAATCCATCATTTAGTTCTGTGCAAAGTGTAAGGATGTGAAGAAAGTGGTGTCCTATTGTTTTTGAAAAAGAAAGTCATCATGTCGCAGGGAAGTTTTGACGGGGATAGATCCGTCTTCCGTCCATTTACAAGGGAATCCCTGGCACAAATCGAGTCAAAAATTGCTGAAGAATACGCCAAGAAAAAGGAGCTGGAGAAAAAACGTGCGGAAGGAGAGGTAATGTGAGATAAACAATGTGTGCTTTCACCTGCATAAATGCATACTGCTTACACTTTAATGCCAATTAAAAATTGATAAAGTGGGTTTCACATACAAGATAAAAGAGTAGCCTGTTGCATTAATGCATTCTAATGCTTATCCTGATATTTTTGTGAGTTTGTGCAACACTGAACCTTGTCTGATTGCTGATTGATTCTTTGTGAAATGGTTTTTTAAGTTTTTTTCGTTCATCGACATTCAATGCATGGTACTGTCACCATCATTCCAATTTCATTTCCAGGAAGGAACCCCCTTCACTTTTGTTTACTCACTTTACTTTACTTAGCCGGAGGTTATGGAGTCGATAGAATAAATATTTGATGTCGCAAATGCACAATTTTATTACCGAATTATTTAATGACTAACGACTTAATAATTGTGCTCATCGATTGGTTATGTGTATTAGGTCCGCTATGATGATGATGACCTGGCTGATTCTGGGCCACGTCCTAATCCGTATCTGGAACAAGGAATGCCCCTTCCGATCAGAATGGCTGCGCAATTTGACCCTGAATTTGCTTTCACTCCGTTGGAAGATATTGACCCATTTTATGCAACCAAAGCCGTAAGCTCTTATCATCTCTCCCCATCACCCCTCATTCATCATTTATATACATGATTATCATACATCATATTTCATATAGACGTTTGTCATCGTGAGTAAGAAGCGGGACATATTTCGCTTCAGTGCCACGGATGCGGTGTACCTCCTCAGCCCGTGGAACCCCATTCGAAGAGTTGCCATTGGGATTTTGACCCACTCCCTTTTCACTTTCTGCATAATATGCACCATCCTCACAAACTGTTTCGTCATGATCCTACCCTCTTCACCTTTAACAGAGTCCTCGGAGTAAGTTGAATTTGTATATTGTCCCTATGCTGTCTTTCTCAGAGTAATTTCGACCCAATTTACACCCTCTTATCTATTATTCGTGTACTACTTTTCACGGCCTATGGCATTTAAAAAATCGATTGCTCTTAAGTTTGTGTGTTGAGCATAAAAGGAAAACACAACTACACGCTGGACTATGACAGACAGATAGCATACAGACCTCACTTTTGTACACTTAACTGCATTCAATTCAAGTGGAAAGGTTAGGAAGGAAGGAGAGAAACTCGATGGTGAAAGTTTTTTTCTCCTTCAATGAAGTATGTAGAATAGAGGACACGCCTAGATTTGCACTTACATTGTACATCCTTTTTGCAAAGACAGACAATCAACACGAAAAAAAACTAATGAACTTATAACTTAGCTTAAAATGAATGCATATACGGAACATAACATGTAATGAATTATCGACACGAAAATCCAATTATTAAGATAATGCTGTCGACATGGCATGTCCAAAAGCCAAAGAGAAAGGAAAGCGTCATAGGGGTAATGAGAAATGATTGATGTCCTACAACGTCCTTCTTCCTGGCCACGTTATGACATATTCACTCATCACCAACGCACTTTTCTAATGCCATAATGACATTATAATGTTACATTTTACAGAGTTCTTTTTACGGCGATTTATACCTTCGAGTCTGCGGTGAAAGTGATGGCAAGAGGGTTCATTTTAGAAAACTTTACCTACCTCCGAGATGGTATGAAACATAGCTAATACACGCAGTGCTGATAGCCATTAGATAAAACGACCTTTGCTTTGCTAGCTTGGAACTGGTTGGACTTTACTGTGATAATGCTAGCGTATGTTACAATGGGAATTAATTTGGGGAACTTGGCAGCCCTGAGGACGTTTCGTGTTTTGAGGGCATTGAAAACCGTGGCCATCATCCCAGGTGACTGGACTCTAATGTTAAGAGAAAGACTTGTGACACTTTTTGTAGGTTTGAAAACGATCGTGGGTGCTGTTATTGAGTCTGTGAAGAATCTCCGAGACGTCATAATTCTAACGATGTTCAGTCTTTCTGTATTTGCCTTGATAGGACTACAAATCTACATGGGGGCAAGTTGAGACATCCTAACTTTCCTGCTTAATTTGTTGATGTTAAAACTTTCAAATCTATAAAATGCTTTTAGATTCTTACTCAAATATGCATCAAACGCTTTCCATTTGAGGATGCAGAATGGAGTAAGGAGGCTTGGGACGCACACAATCAGAATGAGAGCCATTGGTGGAAGCCGACGGGTTGGGAGGAAATTACGAACAATCTTCCCATTTGCGGAAACTCTTCAGGAGCTGGGTGAGAATTGTAAAGTTGCAGAGTAAGGCATATCTTATCTCTCTATCGTTCTTGTATAGAATCTGTCCTGCAAACTACACTTGTTTACAAGGTAAGAAGGAAAGATGCCATAAATAAAGCGGAAGAAATTAAAATTTATATGGCTTCCAGGCTTTGGACCAAATCCTGACTACGGCTACACATCCTTCGATTCCTTCGGTTGGGCATTTCTGAGTGCTTTTCGCCTTATGACACAAGACTTTTGGGAGAGTTTGTACCAGCAGGTAAAGAAAGTTCATTAATTTTTTATGAAGGCCATAAAATTGTGCGATTGGCAGGTGTTGAGAGCTGCTGGACCTTATCACATGCTATTTTTCATCCTAGTCATATTTCTCGGCTCATTTTATCTCGTCAACTTAATCCTGGCAATTGTGGCCATGTCGTACGATGAACTGCAGAAAAAGTCGGAGGAAGAAGAGCTCGCTGCACAAGCAGAAGCCCAAGCCATGCGGGTATATACACAAACCAATGAATTTGGGTCCATTTCACATAATAAAAATGCATACAGCAAGAAGAAGCCGAAAGGATGCAAGCGGATGCTGAAGAAATGGACGCTGGAGACGACTACGATGACGGGGGAAGTATATACAACGACATTTATGCAGACCATCGTACTCGAGAGCAGTCCTTAAAATCCGAGGAATATCCATCATATCCACCCCGTAGTAGCAAAGGTGAGAGGAAGGGAAGTGTCGCACTTTCACTTTACGGAAGTCCCTATCACAGCAACAAATCCCCAGCCATGAATTCCTATTTGAGAGGAGCGGAGAAAGTCCTGCCCTACGCAGACGACTCCCACTCCCACACCCCCATCTCACGCACTTTGTACTGCGATGATGAGACCAGGTCAAACACCAACCTTACCGTTATGGCCAATCACAGCAGTGGCACGAGTGAGACTTAAAAGGCTATGGTCAAATTAATGGGGCAAGCTGAGAATCCTTATTTTTTCAGTGATCCCTTCCCTATCTTCTGAGACGCTTTCAAACTTTGCCAACTCAAATGGAGCCTTGGATCATAGGCCTCAAAGTGGAATGACTCACCTCAACGTCAATTCTGCCATTCTTAAACAACCGAGAGGTTTGCATAATTTGGTGGTATGAAAAATACTTATGCTTGCTAAATTGTTAACCTTTTGTCAAGTGTCAAATATTATTGCAGGGTAGCAGCGAGGACAATGCAAGCGGGGATAATGACAGTAAGCAAGAAAGTCGACGAGGGAGCCATAGGGCAGTTACTTACAGGTCCAGCGACGTCCAAATCAAAGGTACTTAACTAAAACGTAGAGAAGAGTAACCTAAACCTATGTAAATTAATTTTAGATGTACAAACACTTCAAGACATATTCGAGCAGGCTCGACGTCAAAGCCAAAGTCGACGTCAAAGCAGGATGAGCGAAGCCAGAACAGGTACCTTGATCCTAAAACCCCTTAACAAACGTTATATGTTATCCTCCAAACCTCAACAGAGGAGGAGCGTGCCAACCGATTTCGCCAAATGCTAATAGATGGATGCTTTCGATGCATCGACATATTCTGCGTCTGGGATTTCGGCTTCCCTTGGAACATATTTCAGAAGAACGTAGCCGTAATCGTCTTTGACCCATTCACGGAACTCGTTATAATCATTTCCATCGCCTTGAACACTCTCTTCATGGCCCTGGATCACTACGGGCTCAAGGAGAATCCTAAACTCTCACAAACGCTTAAGACGGGGAACGTGGTGTTCACCACCATTTTTGGCGTGGAGGCTGGAATGAAGCTTATGGCCATGAGTCCAAAGTACTATTTTCAGGTCGGGTGGAACATTTTTGATTTTATCATCGTGGGTCTGTCTCTCCTGGAAATGCTATTTGAGGATGCTGGACTTCCTGGGATTAGTGCTTTGAGGAGTTTTAGACTGTTGAGGGTTTTCAAACTTGCAAAATCATGGCCGACCTTGAATCTACTAATTTCCATCATGGGTAAAACGATGGGGGCTTTGGGAAACCTGGTTTTCGTCCTGCTTATTATCATCTTTATCTTTGCCGTGATGGGAATGCAACTTTTTGCCAAAAACTACTTTGGTACGTTACATTTTGCGTCATTATTGGTCAGAAATTGAAACACTTTTTTTCAGACAAAACGTCATTATTCCCTGATGGTGATATGCCAAGGTGGAACTTTACAGATTTTGGCCACTCCTTCATGATAATATTTAGAATATTGTGTGGGGAATGGATTGAGAGCATGTGGGACTGGTATGAATGCCTGAACGTAAAAGATGTCATTGAATCTGAATTTCTTTTTGTTAGCATGCTCGTGGGAGATAAATCATGCGTCCCATTTTTCCTTGCTGCGTAAGCCTTTATAAGTTAATGTTCCATAAATCGCATCCTATATATAATGTCACCTTTCCAGTGTCGTAATTGGCAACCTTGTCGTGCTGAATTTATTCCTGGCCCTCTTACTCAGCAGTTTCGGAGCCTCCAATCTCTCTTCGCCCCAGGCAGACGCTGAGACGAACAAGCTCGCAGAAGCCTTCCATCGAATCGGTCGCTTCAGTCGATGGATTCGTTCTGGCATTATCTTCGCCTTATCCTACCTCTGGAACCTGATCAAGTGTTGGGGACGGAAAAAGAAGAAGAACAAAAGGAAGGTTTCCTCCACGTCTGACGATGGTGAGGATGAGGACGAGGAGGGAGACTCAGGGCCTGAAGAAGAAGAAGATGACGACAAGGGATCGAAGAAAAAGCCTCCACCGGCGACTCCAACTCAGGCGTTTGCAAAGAATGGGAAGAGGCTGTCACACGACGGAGGAACCTCTAAGTCCAAGAATTCCCCACCTAGGAAAAAGGGAGGACGGCTCAAACAAAAGGCTAGACTCATCATGAATGCACAAAAGTTCACCAACATGCAAAAGAAACTCGGACAATTTAAAAAGTACAGCAGTCGCCACCTTTCCAGACATTCTTTGAGAAAAGTTAGCTCCAAAGAGTCCCCAGTGCTCAAGCGATCCTTCGAAGGAGAAACCCTTAGCCTCAAGTCCTATCATTCAATGCTAGATATCAAATCCAAAAAGCCCATGATCAAGAAGCTCTCAATGTCTCAAGGGGAAGTCGAGGACCCGAGTCTCCCTCCTCCTTTTGTCACTTCTACTCCGGTGAAGGGACTCCTCCCCCGCCGTACCGAGGAAGAGGGGAAAGATGCTGCTGGCGATGATGACTATGAATTTGTCGACATAGATGACGATGACCAAATGCTACCTGAAGGAGGGGGAGGGGGTGAAGGAAAACCAGGAGGTGGAGGAGATGGTGAAGAGGATGAAGATGACTACCCGGCAGACTGCTGCCCTCCAAGATTTTACATAAAGTTCCCTCTTTTCGCCGTGGACGGGACACCCTTCGGAATTGGTTGGGGACTCCTCCGTCTCAAAACCTACCGCCTGATAGAGAACAAGTATTTCGAAACTGCAGTCATCATCATGATCCTCCTTTCCTCCCTCGCACTCGCCCTCGAGGACGTGCACCTGCCAAACAACGCCGTGTTGGTGGATTGCCTCTACTACCTCGACCGCATCTTCACAGTCATATTCCTACTGGAGATGCTGGTCAAGTTTTTGGCTCTTGGATTTAAAGCTTACTTTTCCAACGCGTGGTGCTGGCTGGACTTTGTGATTGTAATGGTGTCAATCATAAATTTCCTCGCAGGATTGGCAGGTCTTGGAAATATTCAGGCTTTTAAGACCATGCGTACGCTGAGGGCCTTGAGGCCCCTAAGGGCAATGTCCAGAATGCAAGGGATGAGGGTTGTGGTTAACGCCCTCGTTCAAGCAATCCCTAGCATTTTCAACGTGCTTCTTGTTTGCCTAATTTTTTGGCTTATTTTCGCCATCATGGGAGTTCAGCTATTCAACGGAAAGTTTCACAAGGTATGCCAAAAATAGCAAACAGGTTTAAGCATTCACACATTCTTTTTTTGTAGTGCATTGATTTAGTGGACAGGACCATCCCAGACTATCGACTGATTAGTGGGAAGGAAGAATGCCTCGCGAACAATTTGACCTGGCAAAATAGCAGAATGAATTTTGACCACGTGGGCAAAGCGTACTTGAGTCTGTTTCAAGTGGCCACTTTCAAAGGTTGGATTCCTATAATGAATGACGCTATCGACTCTAGACAGGCAAGTCTAAAACAGCTCGACGGGGCAGAGTGAGACACGCCAAACAATTTTTCCGTTACAGGAAGACGAATTACAACCCTATCGTGAAAACAACTTTGTAATGTACGTCTACTTCGTAATTTTCATCATTTTCGGTTCCTTCTTCACCCTCAACCTCTTCATTGGCGTCATCATCGACAATTTTAACGAGCAGAAGAAGAAGGCTGGGGGTTCGCTCGAAATGTTTATGACTGAAGATCAGAAAAAGTATGACTTGGACAACATTCCCTAATCTTAATTTAAGTGCTTACAATTAACCCTCAGGTACTACAACGCCATGAAAAAGATGGGAAGTAAGAAGCCGTTAAAAGCAATTCCAAAGCCAAAGGTAAAGTCATTCCATTTGGTTTGGTCTTCTCTCTGTGAACGCGGTGTTTATTTGCAGTGGAAACCACAACTCATAGTTTTTCAAATTGTGACAAACCAAAAATTCGATGTGATAATTATGGTGTTCATTGGAGTTAATATGCTTGTGATGACGCTGGACCATTACAACCAACCACCGGTAATTCATTTTAGGCTGACTTTTTTCACAGGTCTTAAAAATGGATGAATTATTCTAGTCTTTTGCAAAAACTCTGGACTACCTGAATGCCTTTTTTATTGCCGTTTTCACCTCGGAGTGCACTCTAAAAATCTTTGCCCTTCGACACCACTACTTTATAGAGCCTTGGAATCTATTTGTAAGTCAATCATAGCATAGCATCTCTGGACACTTAATTTGGGGTACATAGGATTTCGTCGTGGTGCTCATGTCTATCGCTGGCATGATGCTGTCTGACTTGATAGAAAAATACTTTGTGTCCCCGACTCTATTGCGTGTTGTGAGAGTTGCCAAAGTAGGACGCGTCCTCCGTCTGGTGAAGGGGGCCAAGGGGATCCGAACGTTACTCTTTGCACTCGCCATGTCCCTCCCGGCACTCTTCAACATTTGTCTCCTCCTCTTCTTGGTCATGTTCATCTTTGCCATTTTTGGGATGAGCTTTTTCATGAACGTTAAACTCAAGCCTGGAGGACTGGATGACGTCTACAACTTTCAAACTTTTGGCCAATCGATCATTTTGCTGTTTCAAATGTCCACCTCTGCAGGTACTACATTATTTACAGACGTTGTTCACTTTCATTGATTGTTGAGGTCAGGTTGGGACGGAGTACTCAATGGCATAACTGACGAAGAGAACTGCCTTCCTCCGGACCCAGAGACGGGATCTCCGGGGTATAATCTAAGATTTCTTATTTTATAACTGCCCAATTGACATTTTTATACTAATTCTATGCAGGGACTGTGGTTCCAACCCTGTCGGAGTAGCCTTTCTCCTGTCCTATCTAGTCATCAGTTTCCTCATCATTATCAACATGTACATTGCCGTCATTTTGGAGAATTATTCTCAAGCTACGGAGGAAGTTCAAGAGGGTCTCACAGACGACGATTATGACATGTACTACGAGATCTGGGCGCAATTTGACCCGGATGGAATGCAGTATATTAGATACGACCAACTCAGCGATTTTCTAGACGTTCTCGAAGCTCCACTTCAAATCCATAAGCCAAATAAGTATAAAATTGTTTCAATGGACATTCCGATTTGCAAAGGTGAAATGATACGCAGTGTTAAAATGCCCTACATGAAGACTTAAAATCTATTTTGCAGACGACATGATGTACTGTGTGGACATACTCGATGCCCTCACTAGGGACTTTTTCGCTAGGAAAGGAAATGCCATTGAACACGAAGCTGTGGAACTAGGGGAGTCCCAACTACATCAAGATAGACCAGGATACGAGCCCATTTCCTCCACATTATGGCGACAGAGGGAGGAGTATTGTGCCAGAGCAGTACAAATTATTTGGCGACGCTTTGTCAAACATAATGTTGACCATAGGCATCTAAATCCAAACAGCGTGGGGGCCAGTGACAACTGGGATGGTCCCACCACCACACACGGGTCTAATGCCACAGTCATAGTCGTTCATGAAGCAGAACAGAATGAAAGCCAACAAAATGGCAATGGAGGAGACCCCCTACCAACAACCCTTTCTAGGTCCTCATCACAAACGTCTAAAATTTCAGATATCCTAGAAAGGACAAATCACATGTGAACTTTCTGCTGCATTACTAAATTGACTGGTCATTTACTTTGGGCACAACTTATAATGTAACATAAAAATAATGTATGTATTTCCTGCTATACTGTTTTAGACCTCTGGTTATTTATATACGATCCTGCTTTTATACACAAATATCAGTACGGCTTTAGCAACTTACAGAAATAAATTGACTTTTGGTGAGTTACAGAAAGACAGTCGCAGTCACATTACAAAATCCCCGTCTCAAAAATGAATAATAAGTCCTTTCTAACTGTCTGACTAGATAAAAGTAACTTTAGAAGAACAGCGAATGATCATAGGTAACAAGTGCAAATGCATGGTTTTTCCCTTATCTTATCTTTAGGGATGGGCTCTTCAAAGAGTAGCCAATATCCTCGTGAACGAAAACGCAGCCGCCACAGCAGTTTGTCCAACTCCATAGAGGAAAGCGTAAAATGGTGACATTTGCAGAGCACTAGCAGAGTAGACGAAGGCAATTACAGAGCTCGTAATTAAGCCAGACGTCGCAGGGGTCAAAATTCCCATTGCCAATACTAATAGTGGAAAGAACCTACATTAAAAATACAAACAACCGTTAAGAACCATCAAACTCCAATTTTTTGAAGTGCCTTACCTGCCAACTCGATGTTTTCTTAGGGTCGCAAAAGCAATCAAGGCTGCAATGGTATGGACCAGGATGCAGGAGAAGAAAGCCCAAAGGAACACGTGGTACCACATTTCTGCAACATACAAAACAATGAACAATGAGTCAAACTTAATTACACCCAAATCTCAATATACAACTTACCAACAAAAGTATTCAAAGGGTCTGAGGGACTAAACCAAATCACATTGGCAATGGAATCTAAATCCGACATCTCTTCAAACATAATTTCTCGCTACCACTTAATTTAATTTCGTACACTCCACAGCCAGGTTAAGGGCCCGTAATCCCTTTCCTTCATTGTTGAACAGTAATTATTAATCCTACAAAATATTAACTTCAAAAAAATATTTATAAAGTTTCCGAAAAAGTGGAAAACAAAACACATGTGGGTCGATACAGCTGATAAGTAGGGTATGGTCGAGAGGTCTTTGTCTCTTGATCGATATCGCCTGAAGGCTTGATTCTGCTTTGCTTGGTTGATTTTTGGTAAATTGTCTTTTCATTTCACGAAGGACAGGAAACGTTCAACAATCAATCCCATGTCCTGGACATCACAAAGACTTGACACACACTTTGCAACCTTTTGACCTATCCAGGATGACGGATTTTCAGGATCTTCCAGGAGCAGAGCATCATTTGACGCAAGTTTAGTGGACAAATTGAATACTAGCCATGTATTCAAATTGCAGTTGATCCTTGGAGCCTTGAAAGGGTCACCCAAGAGCCTGTTCAGGTTCTGCAGATGGAAGAGGAGACAAGTGTAGGTAGACACGTTGTAGGTGTGACTAATGTCGTAGTTCTTTTTGAAGGATGTCGCTCCCGAGTCTGCACTGCATTCGAATTTTGCATAGAAAAGCTTAAGTTTTGAAAGGGTGGAAGGGCTACTTTGGTTTAGCAAAGTGGACATGCTAACAGCATCGTCATCATTACTTTGGATTTTAGAAGCACCGGAAGGATTCAGCACCACGTTTTTGATGATTGTTAGTAACAATGAGATTGTCACGGATAAGGACACTTTTCGCACATTTGCTTCAATCAAAGTTGTTTGGGTCTGATCTTCTTTGTCGACTGTTGCAACACTGCTTCTGAGAAAGTACGTTAAACTCACAACCCAAATTCGAAGAGACACTGGCCACTCATTTACAAAGTTAACAAAGTCATCTTGAAACAAGTCCAACGTGTCCAGAATAATTTCAGATCTTTTCTCTGGGCTGAGAGCTTTTCTGAATTCTTCACCATTGTATAGGAATGGCAGTTGCCCATAATTCTGCAAGCAAGTTAGTGTTGGAATTGGGATTTCAACGAAATTTGCCCTTTGTCTCGTGATTAAGGTTAGATTTTTCTTCTCAGGCCCAAGCAGGATTCCTCCGAGGACTTGAATAATCCTGTACGCAATTACATGTGTACTTGGAAGAGAACTGATTTCCACTTGCGGGGACAGGAAGACCATTTGGTTCTTTACAATTTTCAGAAGATATGTGGAGAAATAGCATTTCATGTGTTTGTCCAAATACCATGCAGGCAGTGAAGTGCTTCCCATATTGTTCGACGACGACGAGCCTTCACCGTCTTCAAACAAGGTCCAAAAGTTGTATTCTACATCCTCAGAATCTGCACGATGCTCCTTATCCCCATCATTACCATTGTCCTCGTCTTCCTCATCATCATCGGAAATATTTTCTGCGGCTTCTTCAACAGCAACGATTGTGGAAGAGTCCTCTTTGTTAGCTTTATCGTCTAAAGATAACTTGAGATTCATCAACTCCTCCAATTCGTTGACGTCTGTTGTTGAAGTATCTGTATGAGGAAATTGAGCAACTTGTCCACTGTCAACGACTTTCTTCCATACCGCATCTTCACCTCTTAATCCCGTATAAATTGCAATGATCTCGTTCACAAGGATCTGTGTCCTTTCTCGTTGCGATTCCCTCACATTTATGAGCATTGTACGCACCACTCCTTCCAATGATTTCTGCTTCCCAAGCCATCGTAGAAGAAATGCTATTCTAGAATTCCTCTTGACCCTCTCTCCCCCGGCCGTCGTGGATTGAAAGCGAGAGAATGTTGCAGTCCTAATCCAGTCGTTTCCTAAAATAATTGCAGCCAAGGGCAGGAATCTTGAGTCGTTCAGGCCAAACTCTTTCCGGCAAAGTGAGGAAAGGGACACATATTGAGAATGGAGCGTCCAAATTTTACTTCCTCTCTTTGAAGGAGACGCAGACGGCGATTCAAACGAATCGTCAAAGGCATTTACTAGTGACATCCCTCCCTTTGGTTTACCCGTCACAGGAGTAACTCTTTTAAAGATTAATGTGTGCAGGGGGAGGACGACGGAATCCACGTAGATGTGGAAGTCAGAGTCCGAACTTAGTATTGAGCAATTATTTAGTTGTCTTGCAATGAAGGCGATCGTACAATCCGCCTCCTGTTCCGTTTGATAATGTAGGATTTTCTGTTCCTCAAGGATTTCCACAAAGACGACCTATAATTTCCACAAACAACAACAGCAAAGATTAGAGAGGATAAGCAAAGCAGCTTTCCGCTGCCTGCCAATACCTTCATGAATACAGGGGAGTAACTTGACCCTGGCATGACCCCTTTTAATGTGTTCATCCCAGACGTCGACTTCACGTTCTCTTTCACATTTTCCTGGAACCTTCTGACTGCCGTTTTAATCTTCAGATCGTCATACGCTCCATCGAATATCACTCTGTAGAAAAGAAAGTCATTTAAACTACATCCCCCAACTTAGTAAACCTCTTCACTCACATTGGCATAATGCCACACAGCTTCAAATGCTGGAAGAATTCCCTCACATTTTGAGCATAGGTCAAGTAGTCCCCTCCAAACAAGTGGGGGTGTTTCAAAGGACTCGATTTCGTCAAAGGACTCCCACCCCCTCCTCGTGGAGAAGATGTTGACGATGATGAATTAATCCCTCCAACTTGTCGCCAATAAAAGTAGAGGAAGAACATCAAGTTGCATCCGTCAATGACGACGGGACAGTCCCGCAAGTAAATTTTCTCTTTGTGCTTATCGTAGTACCTACAAAAAGATACAGAGTAAAGTAAAGTACCCAAACTCGGGACAATGGACGAAGGACCACTTACTTTTGAATAAACGACGTCAATCCATGAATCCCCATTGTTGACGATAGAACAGACAATAATAATTCTGGACAGACTGCACTGATTGATAGTCGTCACAAAAAAAAATTCGGAGACAAAAAAAGTCAGACACGAATCCGATCGCATGTGGCCACATCGACCCGCGCCGTTCATTCAAACCCAAACATTCTCACCAAGTCTTTGTTTCCCAATTTTTTTTTGTAAACACGTCTCAAAATTATAGGAAAGGATGACCGAAGAAATTTCGAACCCTGACACAATAATAATAAAATCCGAACAAATTCAGCTTCAACCCCCCTCAGTAGCGCCAGTGCCAGTGCCCGTCGTGCCTGTGGTAGAGCCGGTTTTAGTAAAAGTACCCAAGGATGAACCTCCCCTTGACAGCCTCCCGTTGTTTTCCAAGGACAGTCAAATGGTGGCGAAGGTGACGATCGAAACGCCGACGGGGTCAACTGCCAAGTACTACCTCCTCTATAGGGACAAGTGTTTCAGCCTGAGGTCCCTGATAGTGGGTGCTGGGGGTGGGTTAAAGTACCTTTAGTTAAGTAGTGACATTCATGGTTTTTTTAGGCGGAGTCGGTCTTGGATTCTACACTCGAGCATTTTTCGAACAGTGGAGAACCAAAACGTCACGGATATGGACGAACCGGATCCCCTTTCCGGAAGTGAACATTTCTATGAAAATTCAAGGGCGACGGATGTATTTTTCAACGGTTCGCGTCGGACGGTCCGTCATGTGGAGGGTGATGGGACGTGCGTGTGTTAGCAGCCTCATGTACTCTTTACTAGAGTGCCAGTTCCAAGGGGTACGTACCCCATACCTCCCACATTATTGGTCACAAGCTAAGCTAAGTTTTGAATGGGTTCAAATGTGTACAATCTAGAAATGGCACAGAAAATCCTACTTTGATTGCGGGGCTGCTGGGGCAGTGACAGGTGCTATTCTTGAGCTACGTGGAATTCCTGGTTAGTTTGACTGTCGCATACATAAATTCACTCGTGACCTTTATGTCGTTTTTTCAGGAGGTCCTCATGGATCTTTAATTGGAGCACTGGGTTTCGGAACTTTCGCTCTTCTATCTAGATTGGTATTTTTATGAGGGTGGAGATTTCATTAGTTAAACCAAAGATATCTGTGATAAAACCACCCCCACCCCCTTTTAACAAAACATATTATGAACAACTAACTAATGTCAAAAATAAATGTGAAACTATAAAACGTACAACACAACATTAGTGATTGCGACAAAGAACGACCATCTATTCCAATTCCATCCTCCAACTATTAAGTAATTCTAAACACAACATGCTAATGACTAAGTATTATTACATCTTTTTGTCGCAATTTAGACTAGCTATTCACTGCACTACGGAAGAAGTAAGTGTTAAAAATTGGTTTTCTTGTAAAGTAATAAAATTAAAATCTTGGAAGCCACCCTAAACATGTTTAAGAAGTACATTAAAAGTAGTGAAGATTTAAGTACAGGAATGGTTTAGAATTGGACATAATAAAACGGCATTGTATCAATTTTTATAAAACCAGTACATAAAAATTGTCGATAAGAACTGTTGTGGTAAAAGGGTAAAAAGGTTGTTCTGATAAAAGTACTTTAGTTTGAGTTCTTGAATGAAGTTGAGATCATTTGATTTATCCATCTCCAGTAAGAATTTCTTAGTTCGCTTTCAAAAGCTTCTTTTGATTGTTCTCTTCCAGTAAAAACTTGCAATCATCAATTACGAAACTAAAAGCATAAAAAATTAACAATCAAACATTGTAACAAATCATAATATCATCTGACGTATAGAGCTAGTCCAGTCCACCTACCTGTACCAAATAAGTGTGATAGGAGAAGTGACCAAGTGCCAAAGGGCGTGAGCATCAATGAACCAGTACAGCGGAGGAAAATCTAGCACCTCCAATCCAAGTGAAAGCACCGCTAGCACAACGAATAATGCGCACTTCCAAACGTGTTGATGAGTTTTTCTATTCAATCCGCTCCAGTATAACCAGCATGCCGCGTTTAGCACCCCTACGCGCAAATATTCATTAATACAAGATTCACAGACCGTATTGTAAATTCGCCAGCTTACTAACCCATTGCGATATTAGCTTTCATGTTGTATCCATAATCAAAATGGACAAACGTCAGATAATGTACATGGTACGCACAGAATGAAAGAATTAGCACCCCTGTCGTCATCACTTGAAGACACAACCATTTTTGCGATAATCTGGGAAATCAAAAAACAGAGTACAATCAAATACCCTCTGCATGTGTGCATTATTACCTGACAAAAACTGCAAAAAAGGAGAAAGCATTCATCGAGAATGCAGAAAGATAGTCCATAATCTCTGTGATTTGGAAATCTCTGGTGTGGAAAATGATGGACCACACCCATCCATTAATACAGATAGCACCGAAAATGTACCACAGCCTCAACAGGGGTGCGTGTCTGGGGACACTAGTTCGAAGCTGCCACAACCCAACGGCATGACCCAACAAATTGAAGAGCGAAAAGAGGACTGAGGCTGGTTCCTGGATTCCCCATACACGAGTAAACGGCCACTGTAAATAAAGGCACATCTAGAAATAAGACCCCTTCCTTTGGATCTAACTTTCCAACTACCTTCCCAAAAAACTGTGGAATTGGGATTTGGTGTTGTTGAAATGCGGCAACGGTGACCCACATGCAGCGATACTTGCACTCGTCCTCACAAAACCATAACAGTCTCGTCAGATGGTCTGGTTGACCCTTGAATTCTGAAAGTTTAAATAGAACCACGTCTTTATAGTCAATCAAATCACAATCAAGTCTCACCATTGTCTTCACACTGATCCTCCCGACATTTCTTAATACAGTTGTGGAACGTATAGTCCCTATCCCCTCTCGACGCCAGGGCCACCGAGGACAGGATCGTGAGGCAGAAGAGGGACGTGGCGCAGAGGCGCAGGGTAGATAAGCTATTTGGCAACATCGTCTTCGCCTCAAAAAAAGTTGAGGATGACGATGCTTCAGCAAAGGACAATTCTAGGATCCCTCTCCAGCCTTATCCACCACATGCTTGACTTATTGAAGTCTACCTCGGTTCATTATCATTGTGGGGTGTCCTGCAACAAGAAAACAAATCAAAATTAGCGTGGTTATCTTTACCAAGTGACAAACTTGATCTTACCATTATTTTCAAAGGAAGGTGACAGTGATGGACAGCGAGGGAAGTGCAGTTGCCAACTTTTTTCTGCAATGTTTATGTTTTGAAGAGGGCAGGGTTCGCTCTTGCTCTGCTTTCGCGCTGTCT
>JAQIWU010000858.1:0-21000 GCA_034696445.1 Isotomiella minor | reverse complement strand
AAGTTGTGCAATCAATCAAAATCAAGCCATATTACCGTCTGTTGGTTTTCTCTCGTCCTTCTTCTTGTCTGTTGGGAAAGGTCTTGCATTGATTTCGCTGCATCAGCTAAAAAATTAAATGATATGATATGATACACGGCGTCAGCATGATGATACAGATAGATAGACAGTTGAATGAATAATTTGTTGGGGGTTCAATGATTGTTGACCTTTTGGCATAGAAAGCCCAGAACACTTTATGCCTTATTCTCAACTTACCCCTGGTTGGTTCTGAAAGTCATACTTTTTGTTCCTCCTGTCCTGGTGATGGCCCTGACTTTGCTTCTCCGAGTCATTCTGCATACATGTAAAGAATGAAGTGATACGTAAATTAATTAGCTACCTTGCCTTGCACATTCAAATTTGCCATTATTTATTTGCTCATCATCAAATGACCCAAACGTGAACGATGGTTTAATCAATTTGGTAACAAAATGTTTTTGTCTCTTTCCTTGTAGCTCAAGTCGGCTAATGCGGAATTTGGCTGAGAAGATGCGAAGGGACAAACTCAACACGTTTATTTCCGAGCTCTCCACATTGGTGCCAATGGTGGCAACCGCGACTAAGAGAATGGATAAGACTTCAGTTCTTCGACTTTCAGCAAATTTCCTACGCCTTCACCTGAGTAAGACTTGAAGTCATACATAGAATAGTTTATACAGTCGCCTTCACCTTTGACATTTGTAGGTTTGAAGAACCAGAACAGGAGGGAACAAAGGAGAAGGATGGCCCCCGAAGGGATGGAGAATAACCTCGCGACCGCTTTACTGGACGCGGTTGAGGGATTCATGCTCATCGTTACGTCATCGGGGAAAATTGTCTACATTTCAGACACTGTGGAGAAACTGCTGGGTCACACTCAAACGGATTTGATGGGCCAGACTCTGTACACAATTTGCCATAATGGGGATCATGAGCTTCTCAAACATCATCTCCAGCCATCCAGTTCTTTTGAGGCCAACAGAGGTACATCCTTTCTTTCCTTTCTTTCACTTGACTTTCCTTATCAACCAAGTTTCCGAATTTTTGACATTTGGAGAAAATCTTGCATACCTTTTTGTAACCTGAATTTCAACCTCTTTTCTCACGGTGCCCCAACTCCTGAACCAGAGAAAATTCTTACATTCTCCCCCAGGTTGATGGGGTTTGGTAGACTTATTTAATGTGATTTTTTTTGGTTTAGCGTCAGCTAGAGAATCTGGTGATCCTGCAGAATATGTTCCTCGTTCCCCTTCATTCTTTGGTGGTCGACCTGAGGACGCGTTTTCAGGCCTTGCTGCTGGAGAAAGGAGATCTTTCTATGTTCGACTTTCCGAACGCTCGCTATCAAGGGCAGATCCTGCTCGCCATGTCACTGTTCACTTAATTGGGTACCTGCGGCCGTCGGACATTAAAAGTGAAGCAGCTAAGACGAAGGCAAAGAAAGGTAAGTAAGCGGTTGATTGAATGACTACCTCACTTAAAATGACTTTGATTGTGTATAGATTGTTCTTCAACGACGGCGGATGATTTTCTTTTGGTGTGCGTTGCCCGACCATTCAGAAGCAAGGGGATAACCGAATTGTCGTTGATGGAAGCAGTGCAAGATGAGTACGTCACCCGGCACTTGCCCGATGGTCGTATCATCTATTCAGACCATCGCATCGCATTCGTGGCAGGCTATCTTACGGAAGAAGTCATGGGGCATTCTGCTTTTAATTTTATTCATCAAGATGATCTCCCTTGGGCAACTGTTGCCAATCGTCAAAGTGAGACAAAATCCCTCCCATCTACACAGTTTCTTGAACTCATGTAATTAACGCGTTCATTCTTTTATGCCTACAGTGTTCAGCAGCGTTGAGGGTCAGGGTTACAGCGTGTACAGACTTCGGTCAAAAACCGGAGCCCTGATCTACTTACGAACAAGAGGGTTTCTCGAGTTCAACAAAACTACACAGAAAGTCGAGACCTTCGTGTGCATAAATACCCTGCTTTCGTAAGTCCATGTAATTACCATTACGGAAAATTGCCTGACTGAAACGTATTGTTTCCTATATCAGGTCGGAAGAAGGGGACAAAGAGCTGGAACGGGAGAGGGAACGAATAACGCCGTTCATTACTTTTCAGCAAGTAACTACTACCACAAGTACAAACCAGTAATGAATAATTGGATGACACGGATGAAGCAAAAGATTTAGTATTTTAAAACAAGCAACTGAAAAATAAGTCGAGGTCCATGCACAACGCAATGAGTGAGTGGACACGTGAAGAAAAAAAAGAAAAAAAAAGCATCCCGTACAACAATTAATTAATGGAAAAAAATTAGGTGAACGTGTAACTTGTAAAATGTATGAGGAGAAGACCCGCTATATTACTTATAACAAAGGAACCTTATGAAGAGCATATACTAATTATATTTATTCTATTCAACTACTACGACTACTACTAGTACTTATATTATACCTCTCCGCCACACCCATCGTACATACCTACCTACCTTCCCACATACATACATATATATATATCTACCTTCAATGTTCAATGTCTACTTTACACTACTGCAGTTTTCAAAGAGAGAGAGAAAGAATGATTGATTGATTGATGTGCGCATTAGTTTATTTACCTACCGTTCTTATCATAACTTTAATGTGTGTGAATTGAATTGATGAGAACACCAAAAAAAACGCGTGTGTGGTTTACTTTACGAATAAAAGAAACAGCTACAATCATTTAACTACAAAACGTTTTTTTTTGTACAAATGAATGTTTCGTCATTTTTATTACGGTTAGCGTCAAATCGTTATTATCATAGTATCGTATAATTTTTTTTCATACATAAGAGCGAGCGAGCGCAAGGAAATGAAAAGTAAAAGGTCTATGTCAAATATTCATAGACATCGTCACATCATTTCTGAGTCGTTTGAACGAAAACGCGGATATCACTTACATCATAGTTTGCATATTCAAAGGAGATTTACACATCAATCTCTTAAACAATAATTGATGACTGGCTTCGACTAACATAAAATAATCCTCATAAAAGTCATACTTGTATAGATACTTAAGACAAAGATAAATAATGCTTCAATGTTTCACAAAAAAGGTACTTATTAAGAGTAACACATGTCGCAAACTGACTTTAATTAATTTAGACAGCATTATGAGCATGGGGAATTTTCTAATTTACAATCGCATTCGTAGTATCAACTCAAAAAATAGTCATTCAAGGGACTTACAGTGTAATATTACAACTCACAACACAAACTGTTTAAAACTTAGTTTACATACTTGGCAATGAGGGTATATAAAGTGATTTTGCAGTAATTTCATCGACGGTGGTAGGTGTAGCAGCAGCACTTATTCAAAACAGGGCAGAACGTCACAGGAGACAAATATCGACAGTTAGTTTCTAGTGATTTGAGTTGATTCGTTTGACGTGGGTCATGCACTCCGTTTATCGCCTTTCGCATTCAACCGTGGTTAGTCAATCAATCGGTGAGTTGGTGGATGTGGTTGCATTTGTTAGGGAGTTAGAATATGTGGATAAAAGAGATTATTCTTTGTTAGTTAGTGCTATGATGATTGATAAGGGTTTGTCAGGTAGGTTGGCTTACTTAAGGCATCGCTCAAACATAACAGAACCCACATATCCGCCCCTCATAGCCTTGAGGACATTACTTTCAAACAACCTCCGATTCGACTGTAGAACATCTGCGGCCTCCTTATTCAAAGGGTCTTCAGGATTGGGTTCCTATGGGACCAACAAGGTTCAAATTATTCTATCAAATAACATAAACTAGAGACAACTCACGAGAAAGAGATACTGCAGTCCATAGACGATGGAGTTGACAGTTAACACCGGTTTCCAGTCTTCCCTTAAAATGTTGAGGCAAACGTTTCCTTCCAAATCGATGTTTGGGTGGTACACTTGAGTCTCACACTTGACCTTTGGAGGTTCATGAGGGTAGTTCTGTCCTACTTTGAAGTTGAAGGTGAAGCGCCCACCCTTGTAAAACCCTTCGTCTGGACAAATGATTAGCTTGAAATTCAACAAATCGTCAGGGTCTGGGAATTCTGTGTTGCAGGTTTTTGGAAGGTTCAACTCGTTGATATCTAGAGGAAATGACAAGGGGTTATCACAAAGGATTACCTTCTTAATCTTCTTTCTTACCTTTCATAACTCTGAGCTGTGCAGGGGATGACCTTTTCTGAGTTGACGACGTGACCTCCCCCTCCTTCTTCTGCTGCTTCAGGGAAAACAACTTGATCATGACGACGACGACGACGGGAACAGACGGACACGAATGAATGAATGGATACGACGATAATACAAATAGAAGAGACACAGAAGATGTTGGAAAAACAAAGGATTTCGATCTCAAAACGTGTCCTTCTCAAGGTATCCAGAAATCTCTTGAAACAAAAACTGTAATTTTTTTAATTGTTGTGTTATAACTGTCGAATGATAAACTTTATATTCTAGAGTAGAGACTCTCTCCCAGTCAGACGAAAAAGTACTAAAAAAGCAACTGCTGTGAGAGAAAGAAAGGAAGAAAAGGTGAGTCTTCTGCTGTTTTTGTGTGTGGCTTGTTGACTTGACTGTGCTGCTAAAGCAATATCATCATCGCACTTCCTGGTAACCAGTGGCAACTCGTCGGCTTGAACTTCATAATCATTTTGTAGTACACCTTTCTTTGTCTTTGTCTTTGTCTCCTTCCTTCCACGCCGAATGAATGGAAATGTAGCAGCTTAAAAAATTCATGAAAAGGAAAAGTATCAAACGATTGTCTCTGAGTGCCCCAAAGTGACGTTTGTCTTGGAGACATGGACAAAGGGGTTGGCATGACAGCTTGAAGTCCCTGATGATTAACAACGTTAGGATAACCTTTGCAAGTTGGATTTTATTTATTTGTCATAAAGAATTTAACAAAACGGCATGGCAGCAACAGGTTTAAAGACGTACAAAAAGGTTTAAGGTAATGAACACATCGTCAATACACAAAGGATAACCTGCAAAACAGTTATCTGGACAATCTAGAGGGACAGATATTTCAAATGATCGATCTTATACATATAAGGCTTCATCATAATTTCTTAAACTTTGAACCCAAATTGCGTAAGTGGAAGAATGGAAAATGTGTTTATAATTTCCTTCATTTCTGTCGTCTTTAGCTTTTACTGGAATGAGGTCAGCGAATGTAAAATTTTGAAACTTTGTAAACCTTTGTGCTTTTATAGCATATGTAAAAACGTTGAGAGTGGCACCTTGAGAGTTAATTAATGTACATACATAGCACCGTTTGGTGGTTAGTGAAAGCACGCAGCTCTACGATTTTTGTAAATTTTCACTTTAAGCCTAAAGAAGACTAATGTCTTTTTGTACCCCTACTGAAACTGAGAGAAAAATAATGTATATCTACAGTTGCGATAAACTTGTTCCTATCTACCAGTACATCCTAATATACACATACTAATGCGGGACGTTGAACCGGATGGATAAATTGGTTATTATTAAGATTGACGGTGAAAGCGTGATCCTTGCTTTGTTGGTTGAAGACCGTTGAGGAGACACGTTGTTGCAACCACGCCTGGAGAAATCATCTCAACCCTTGAATCCCCCCATTCTTGGTCGTCAGTATGACAACGACTGACAGGGTCGCTAGCATCAAGGGTTGTAGACTTGGCAGTTTTGGGGGGACTTTGTTGCACAAGTCCGAGTGGCACACGCATCTTTGCAAGTATTGAAATTTGCTTTCCTCAACCCCGCACTTGTCAACCCCTTCGTTGTGTTTTGGGCCTACACAATTACGTCTGAAATGATGGATTCCTGTGGAAAAGTTAACAATTTTTAAAAACCTGAGCAGACAACATTAATAAGAGACTTACCATCATTTTTGGAATGACGAATACTCACTGCTTCACATCCTCCCTCGCAGTCAACAATGTAGGCGTACTCCTCCTGGAAGTTGTAATGAGTACATTTGTCCTCCATGGTTAGGTTCTTGGTGGGCGTGTGCCATGAACAAACATAGCACTGGACAAGGCCCTCCACCTCGAAACCTTTGAATAAGGCCGAGCCATAGAGGACAAAGGTCAGCCCAAGATACTTGGCCCATTGTCCCATTGTCTTTATGGAAGCACTTCTGGTCGTCAGAGACGGGTTGCGAAAATCAGATGGACATGGAGAACCTGCCCTAAGTATTACTCATGAATGACTATGACTACGTAGGTTGACTATGTCACTTGGGCGGGCATTGATTCACCAACCTTCCTATTTCTTGCGTTTTGGGAAAGGAAAATCCTAGTGGATAGTAGTAGATTTTCGGAGCAGACTCGGAAAGAAAGTTGCTGAACTCTGAACAAGGCTTTTACATTGGCTTTGGTCTGGTTATGGAAGAGTTGTTCTGGTTATGGAGTCGCATTTCATTTCATTCTCACAGAGATATTTGTCTCACTTTATACTTTCAATAAGTTGATTCTGTGGTATGCAATCTCCATTCCACGAATTTGGCTGACGCTGACACATATCTCAACGCACTTGAAATCAATTAAGATGAAGAAGCCCAGGACCATCAAAATAGAATAATATGAACAAATGCTTAGTCTATAAAGCCACATAAAACTCTTTCCTTCTATCAATTCTACAGCTCTTCTGCGTCACTTGCTTGGAGGATATATACCATTTGAATAATTTGCCGTTTAATTTTATTAAATTAGTCACACCAGTGGAAGTTGCCGTCATTTTGAGGCTTTAGATTTAGAGTGGAGAAGCTGCTTTTTGTATACTTGTGACTTCTCCTTCGATTCTAAAAAAGATTCCCTATGCAGCCTCCAGCCTCAATCCATCTGAATTCAAGAAGATTTACGTCTCATGTTTCATTTCTTCATGTCATAGAAAGAAAATATATGCAAGTGTTGAAGGATGACTGTGGAATTGAATTTGCATCTCCATGAAAAAGTAAACATATAATAGTGCTGCTGTGGATAATTTTTTAGCACTTGGGGAAGTCCCCATTCATCCATTTTCTACAAGTCCAACAAGTTTACCTTATACACTTACAAAAGTTAAACCATGCTAAACGAACACTTGTTCAGAAAGTTCGTCCTTCATTACTTCGTATTTCATGCCTCCCCAACTTAAAATAGTAAAATTTGAATGTTTCATTTTATTTACTTCAACATTCAAAGTTTGAATCCAAAGTTTGGAGTTCCGGTGCTACGATGAAAGAAAATGATGTAGTTTTGGTGGTGGTATATTTATTTTACCAGACTATTGAACTTGAAAAGATTTTCTTAGCTTCAATGCAGAAAATTTCATCGACTCATTTTGTCAATCGTAGAGTTTTCTAAGAAGTTTAGGAAAAAAGCTGGGTAACCAAATTGATTTTTGAGCAGGGAAAAGTAATAAGTAAGTCCTTCTCTCATAAAAAAAAGTTGGGTTCCTTCGTTGTGGGACACCAATAATTTAACGACGACAAGGATGACGAAAAGAAAGCATATGCTGCGCATTATTTTATTTTGTCCTCTTAACTGTGCAGGCATTTCATTTGCCTGGGAAAGGGAAAGTGTGCTTAGCTCATTCATTTTTGTTATGTAGCGCAGAGCTTCAATTGGATATGAAGGTAGGACAAGAGTGGGGGCTTTCTTTCTTTCCATGCGAGACAGTCCTCGGGGAAATCATTTTCCCTAATGACTTGTGTACTTTTCATTTCAAAACCTTATTTATAATGGAGAATTAGTAGTTGGTCGAACATAACTGACGACTCAACTCCTGTCATAATATGCCACATATGGTATGCCCAATGACGCTTCCAGTTGTTGCGTGTTCCACACAGAAAAATAAGCAAAATCAAACAAGGAATCCTTGTCGTCGTCGTGATGTTACCAAAAGAAATGTTACCATCGTCGTTTTATGGGACACATGAGGCAAGTACTAAATAGTGGATCCTTTATTATTTTAGGCTGTAATTCTACGGTGCAATGTTGCTGCTACGTAAGTAAACGCCTACACATACCCATCAACAACAACAATGAAGTAGACTTACTTTTCGCTTCTGCCGTTACAATCAATTTTGTATCAACTTCTAAAAAAAGCCCAACATCAATTGTCAAGTCTCATTCACCGCAATCTCAATCATCCTCCAGCCTTTCCGTTCCAACAGGCAGTCCCTCTCTACAACAATAACTAATGCAACTTTCTACCTCTATCCGACATTATGTGATGGAATAATAGAATACTATTCACTTTTGGCGTCTCACTTTCACCAACGAAAGTGAGACACGATTTACCATAGGTATATAATAATGTACTCAACACATTGTAAATGAATTGCTGACAGATATTTGTGACATGTTCTTCTAGGCTTTGTGACAAGAGAAGCAAACAAGTTTAAATAAATTAATTTAATAATTGAAGAAGTGTGCAAGTAAAGTTAAAATGTATTGAAGCCACTACGTTAAAGATATTACTATAATCCTTCTATACTTGCTATTTTCTAGATACATCGTGCTTATTCTGCATTGTTGATAGACTGTATTGTACTAAACATTACTAAATTATAGGTAATATTGTATGGTATACTCGTGTGCTTATACTACGCTACTATCTCTAAGTTCCCCTACCTCTCAAGTGCCTATAATTTAATTGGTACTACAGCTTTACTTTTCGCAATCAGTTTGCCAACTAAAATGACAAGAAATAATACAAGTACAGAAGGGGTTCCGACTGGAGGACTATGAAATTGTACTTACAGTCCTTGCCATGGGCCTCACAACAAAATGAAATGTGGGGGGGGGTTGTTTTTTTAATCATCGAAACTTTCAAACTCTACTTACAAAGATGCCAAGATAAAGATGATAGATATGTGAACGGATGGGTGGACTAAAAGTAGAACATATTTAGAAATGTAAATCGCAATTTTTTGTTACGACGACGAGGAGAAGAGGGATGTGATGTGATGTGGGAAAGAAGATTGATTGCAACTGGGGTGGAAAAAGGTGGAAGTAAAAGTTGCTGGCATCGATGAAAAGATGATTAAATGAAATCATGTTGTGTGATGAGGTTGTGCTGAAAGAAAGAGAAAGAGTAGATGGATGTTCAATGAGTACTTTTACTTTTTCTATTCGTGGTTAGAAATATTACGTTGGTTAGAAGAAAGTTCAAGTTTTTTTCCTGAATCACATTTCATTTCTTGCCAGGTGTCATATCCGAACCCAAGTACATCCCTTCGTGAATGGCGTCCAAGGTATCTTTGTAGTCACAAGAGTGGGAGAGTCCTGCGTTCAGTCGGCATGTTCTTTTCGCCCTGCATCACAGTTAATATAAAAAGGTCAATACGGCATCCACACGTCCTTCACGTGTTGTGATATAACTTCTTTCTCGGTTAGCGTAGTGAGGCAAATTGGCATTTCTAAGCCTCCTCTGTTTCTTTTGTTCTTCGTTAAAGCAATTCATCATCACACAAATCCATAAAACCCGGTGGGTTTAAAGGCTTAGGTTTCTAACTTGTTCTGCCTTATAGCAAAATGCATGTTTAGCAACCGCATTTCACATTTCACGTCATGAGTATGGAAAAGGTAACTATTTTGCCATGCTTGTAAAATCTTCTTATGCCCATCGTTGTTACATTTGTTTTCAATTTAGATAATTCCAAATCGAATTTGAATTGAAGGTTGTTGGCTACTGAAATGTGAAGGGCAGCGTTTATGCAAATACGTTACTCCTAAAAGTCATTCAAAAATATCTAGGGACGAGTCTATGAGAGTGACTTGACGTTTAATTTTAATTTTGGAACCAATCAACGGGTGGTCGACAGATCTTAAAGTGAAAGTTTGTACAAGCCTTTCGTTGTAAAAAAGAATTATTGATTGACAAATTCATAAATGATTGGGAAAGTAGGTTGAGATTGTAGTTGGGTTATGTCTCACTTTCCCCAGTTTGTCCTCTCTAGCAAAATATTCATGTTTACTTAATATAGAACTTTCTCCGCAGTCAAATTCAGTTTGATATTGCACAAAGGAGGCCCTTGCCTCTTATGTGCACAGTTCGAAACCTAAAACCATGTTGTGGGCGACTCAATGTTTATTTAATGCATTATGAATGGACCATTTCAGGACTTAATTGCATTAAAAGTTAAGTTTCAAGTTATTCTCTGTAAAGTGCCCTCTTGAAAATTGAAGAGGTACTTTGTTTGTAAATGTACACTATGCTGGCCTCACTCTCGCTTTTCAATTATTCCATTTGGTAACATTAAAAGTGTGGTTTGTTGATTGAGTCAGTCTATGTACCAAACCAAACCTTCCCAACCCTCGCTTTCACTCAAAGGCGGAGAGAAAGAAGAACAAAGAGAAAATCAACACATACATAGTACTTGCAATTAGATACAATGTTGTTTTACATAACAACTCCGTTATTAATATATGCCTTCGAGATTCATTACTTTGAGATGACCGACAACTCTTAAAAATAATGTTGACCTGCCTGGAACAAATAACCACTTTCTCTGCGGTGAAAGTGGAACGGAGAGACGAAGCGTGTGTATGACGTAAATCACAAAGCTGACGGTCTAAACCATAAGCTTTGAAATAAACTTACTTCATTCGATCACTAGGAATATTCTGAAGCGCTCCAGTGTTTTGCAGCCAGGACAGCAAATACAGTCTCATCCTTCAAAAGAATAAAAATACATGATAATTATTTCGATCCGTTTGTATTTGCAAATAAATGTGTTGGGTATACGTTTACAGAACTCTGATACTTCTTGATTACATAGCTAAGCACAAATCAATTAGACAGGATCTGGGGCATTGGGAGACAAGTCTCCAGAGTCTGTCTCATTGGATTTATTGCAAGTTTTCCAGAGTTTTAAATCAATTTGACATAACGAATTAGCATGAGGATTAGATTGTTCAGGAGAAAGATAAATGTCGTCATAATGTTTGACATGGCAACCAGAAACGTGCACACCAATAAGTCGTGATTCTCACACGATTTCATTTAAAATGTGCAGTGGGTTTTCTCTGGGGTGAAATAAAACTTAAATGTAGTGAATGAATGAATGTCAACGTGTTTCTCATTCTAAATGAAAGCTAGGAAAGCTACAAGTAATCATATCGCTAACGTATTTAGCAAAGCAGTCACAACGAACAAAGTTAATTGAAGCTTGAATTTTCTCTTGCTCTTAAATTGAAAAAGAGTGAAAGTAGAACAAGTTAGAAGGGAGAGTGAATGAGTCTCTGCTAGTAAATCTTTCAGTCTAAAGAAAGAGAACAGTTTAAGTTTAACCAACCAGATTCATTCACTCAAGGATTGGGAAATGATCTCGTCCTCGTCTCTCATATTTTCTACCTTCATTCTTTCTACCCTTTCCCCTTGCTTTCTTTCTTTCTTGTTTCACTTTGTTCAACTTTCTGCCCCAGAGAAAGAAGGGCAATAAAGTACAAAACAGCCTGTTTTGCCACTTGTTCTCGTCACTGCTTAAACACTGACGCATATAAAATGAGTAAATGGGGAAAACGAGGAGGATGCAGTGGAAGGAGGTTAATCTCATTACATCTCCACTTATAATCCTTGTTGAAAACCACCTCCTTCCTCCCGTCAAGAAAATTTTATGATGATGTGAATGCTTTATGCAATATCAAATAAGGGCTGCGAATGGAAAGTTTGAAACAAAATGACATGGACATGATAAGAGAGATACATGACAGGGACAACGTTCATCTTCTTGCTCAACAAAAGTCATTCCATCCTCCTCAACTTGACTTGCAATGAAATGACCCTGGGCTCCGGTCGAAGAACCGAGATAAGGCACAATAAAAACTAGACTTGTGATTAGTCCATCTATCTATCTTTTGGACAGAGCAAATAAAAAAGTCTTAAAGAGGTATTAGGTATTGCACACATAAACCCTCGTTCCAATTATTCATAGGCTATTTCATATGTCGATGAGAACACGCTTAACCTTAATCAGCCGTTACTGAGAAATGCCTTGTATTGACGTACAAAATCACCCCTAATCAAAAATTAATGCACGTTGTTTGCCTCTGTCTGTACAGAAACATCCTCACAGAGTAATTGACTTTCACATGCAACAGAAATAGAAAAACAAGCACATTTATATTTGGAGCAAGCCCTACATAAAGTAACCCTTTTCTTAGGCTCTAGAGAAAGAGGAGAGCATGGCAATCTAATTTTTTATGACTCATTAGTGAATTAAGTTTTGAAATGATAAAAGTTTTCAAATAATGATGGATGAAGAAACAAACTGTTTGAGTACCTTGCATCAAAGTTAGGCTGTGGAAGGTATAAAGGTTCCTTAATTTCCATTTCTCGATTGGGTTGAATAAGAGGGGAGCCGCCGTCATTGGGGTCTTGTAGGGGGTGAGAAACTCCAAGAGAAAGGAAGGTAAGAAACAAAGTTGTTGCAAGTAACAACAGGTGCCTGATGTTGTCCTTCATCTTTCTTCTTCTCAAAATACTTGAATTTATATCCCTTCAATCAATCAAACACAGTCAAACACACACACAAAGTCAGTTTTTGAGTGAGTGAAAGTTTACCTTTGATGGAAATGCCACTGGCTGATGGTGGAAATTTTCTTGTAGAGGTTTCCTTGCCTGCTTTCACTTTACTTCCCTTTTCTGAATGCTTCTGAAACTTGATGAGAGAAATCGCGTGTACTCAATTAATACAGACCGTGCCTGGTTGTCACAAACTAAAAAGGACTACAGGGAGCGAGAGCGTCGAGAGAAAGCGTGGCGGAGCTGCCTTTTATACCGTTCTGGAGAGGAGATTTTTAGAGGCGATGTGGTAGGGAATCTGTGTGGTCTTCATCAGGCAAGCATATACGAACGGCGTCGGTCCATGGAGAAAGGAAGGTAAAGCAAAATTGTGTGGGCCTGTGTCCACCTGTCGAACTAAGTAATAGACCCCCCAAATCCTCTTCATTTTCCCAAGGCAGGTTACCCAACTACGCATATATATCTGCTCTGCCTCAACTACTTGCTTTCTCCATGAACCCCTTGTCTTCATCCCCAAAAAATCTCATCTTGCTTTCCCCATTCAGTTCAGCAATTGACGTCGTTTGCTGTAAAGAACATTCTATGTGTTGTTGTCCAAACGACGTAGGTATCTCTCACAGAAGAAGTTGAGCTCCAAATGAAACAGTTTACACAAGACTGGATTTATTGTCAGAGCATTTCTGCTGGTCCTGCTGTATTGAATTTATGATTTAGCATGGTCCGATGAAGAAGAAGTATCAATTTTACTAAGCCGATACTTGTGTAATACCAGTCAACTCACTCAAAGATTCACATCGTCTGTTTAGACTCTTGATTTAGTTCATTGACTCGAAAAAAGTGTTTAAATGAGCTCTTCACAGATATTTGGTGAACTCAATTAATTTGGGTCTTTGGCCATGCATTAATAAATAATAGACCTCCTATTACTGATAGAATAGGTTTGATAGTTAACCAGACAAACTGAAATAGTTACTTCATACATTCCATCATGAGCAATTCTCAAGCTTAAAGAAGAGAAAGTGTAGTCAACAGTCCTTGTAACTGTCTATTGTACGAGAGAAAGTCAGAAAGAAAGTTGAAAGCCATATAGAAATTGCTTTAGCTTGATATAGAAATAGATAAGAAAAATTGAGATGTAGCTGTTAATCAAACACCCCCCTAAATTCCCAAGGCTTACAATAAGTACGAACAACAAAGCGATGGATTTTAGCCACTTGTTTACAAACCACTTGTGCGGTGTAGAAATCACTTTAGATTTCGATGATAAAATCAAAATGAAACAACTTTACTTTTTTCTCATTCCCCCACAAGGCTTTTATGTGTACACTTTTTGGTAATAGTTTCGCAACTTGAATGGACTTGGTGATAGCACCGAGTGAAAATTTGAAATTTAGATGATATGAAATTATGCCCTTGATTTACGGGTGAAAAATCAAGCGTGGAATTATGGATAGCTCGTGGTTTTAATGAGAGAACCAAGTTTAACGGCACCAACGCTAGATAACCCTCGGCATTTCTATTCCGTGAAAGCCATTTCATCATTCACTCATTTGAGATACAAAAGACTCATTATTTGAGGCAACCAGTTACATGGACGTCATAACATACCCCTCCACGGGATTTACAAATTTTCAATTAATAATTCATCAACTACGTCTTTGTGTGTGTGTGTGTGTGAATCTATGGATAGCAGGAAAGGGTAACTCGAGTTGAGGATGAGGTGACCCGTTTCTCACATTTCCCACTGCGTACCTACACCAACCTCACCTCTACAGCAATAACAATGTTGGGACATCCAATCCATAAGGAGAAAGTTCTTGTTCGTCTATCGTCTGTCATATAATTTCCAAACTGCAAGCTTTCCACACTCGCACTATTATCTAATTTTACTTGGTTCTGCAAAGACAGTTGCAAAATAAAGAAAGATAAGAATGATTAGAGTAACATGTCTCAAGGCTTTCGCCAAATTAGATTAGCATCATAAAAATTTTATTTACAAATCCACCAAGGGACCTCTAGTCTAGAATTCATCTTTTTTTATACAGTACAGCTTTGGTCTGGAAAGAGACGTCAATGCCAGAAGCAAACAAGAAGAAATGGTATATGATCCATGAATGAAGGAATAGTGACGTTGATCTGATGATAAGAGATATGAAATTTATTTAAAGAAATTGGATTTCTTGAAGTAAAAAGTTTCAAGAACAAAATAGTATTATTCTCTTTTTAAACGCTTTGCAGACCCCGTGGCTACAACATTCTGTTAGGAGAGAGGGGAATGGAGAAGCGGATACTGAAATTGGAACATTGACACATTGCATCTCCACAGCATACGGCATATTTGTATTCTTGTAGGTGTCTTGCTGTAACCCTTTAAAAGAACTGGGGTAAACTGCAATTTTTAGACATAAACCTTTCGTTTTTTTCAATTCATTCTTGCCGCATATCAGTCAGTGCAACAGGGTAGTAGTCGCACCTTGCAGTAAAGTGCTGACGGACAAACTGACACAACTCCGAGGTTAAATAATTGAGAATTGGAAATGTGTAAAGTGTGCAACTACATTATTAGAGAAAGATCCAGCAATGGAAGGTATATGGATTCTGTGCTTTTCTTCTCACAAAAAATGACAGTAATGGAAACCGAATTGTTGGGGAAAGTCTATACAAAGAAAGAAAGTGCGATCCTTGCAACATGCTTCCCGTCCCTCTTGATTGACATGTATTATCTTTTATGACTAGGTAAATGGGTACATCCCATAGGAGAAGTGTTATTTTTTACCAGCATCAAATATTGAGAACTTGAGCCTTTTCTTTCAATTCAAGGGGTTCAGTTAAAGAAACAAAACAAATGTGTTCCTTGTGGGATTCATTTATTGCCATTGCTAATGTCTTCGACATAGAAAAATGGATTTGTTTGGCCTTGTGCGTGCATTTCTTCCTTCAACTAACCTTAAACCACTATTACTATTCCTTCAACTAACCACTATTCCTTCAACTAACCTTAAACCCTAACCTTCTAAAAATGCTCCAACGTTTTATTCATAGAGAAGAACCATTTGCCATTGGAGTCTCATGTGACCCCATGGGAAGTATTTACTCTCCGAATTACCTGTTGTATTTGTTACATCGCAAAATACTATCATCAAACAATGTTTTATTTTCCAGACGATGACAGAATTCCAGTTTGCATGTTCTCAAGCAATGGTTTCCAAATAACATTACGTCATGATATGACTGTATCAACGGAAAGAACGTCATTTTCTCAACAACAAATTGCATGTTGCTTCCATCACTCAGGTTGGTAATCAATTTGAGCTCTAATAAATACCATTTTTTTACTTTGGTGGGTTATGCAATGATAGCAATAAGTGTAAAAAGTGACAGAAGGACCTATAGATCTAATTGTTTCAAATCACAGCAGGATTTTCATAAATCCCATCAAATATTTGAACATCTGTGTTATGACATATAGCTTGAGCAAACATGTCAATATAGATAGCTATGTAGCAGGACTCAACGATCTTTACAAGTGGCAGCAATTACTTTGCCAATTAAGTATCTATTTGGCTACATTTTTGCCACCTCATTTCGTCTCAAATTGGGTCGTAGGAAAATGTGTATGAGGAATTTCGTAGAATTGGATCCGAATGATGGTACAACCTCCATTGAATTAAGTATTTCTAATTAGTAGAGTAGACCGAGAAGACAACAATAATGCGGACAACGTGGAAAAAGATGCTGTAGGTCGTACGGTTCATGGTAAGGTACTTACTGTATGAAGAAGATACTTAATTGTTGTACCACCGCTTAAGAACAAAAGTTATGAGTGATACGGGTAACCCTATGCAAATGAAGATTACTTCAAAAGCTTCGTGTTTAATTTACAGAGATGCTATACTCGGGCATAGCGTGTAGCAGTATTACCCCTTCTCTGAATGAACTTTGCGTTTGAGAGAACATTTTGATCTGAAGACAAACTTTTAATCCTTCAGAAATTCTACTTTATTCTTTGAGATTTCCTTTTGGTTTCCAACTGTGCTGCTGTGTGGGGGTACAATTAATCGTCACTGCCGTTTTTAAAAGTAATTTCAGTTGAACGTAAAGTATCTAGTGGCATTGTAAAGTAGGACGAGAAAAGGAGACTATAAGAACATTTTAATTCGACTCAACCAGCTTCCTTTGTACGTAAAGTCCAAAATACATGGTGAAAGCGAACTGCGATGCTGAGTGAGTTGTACAAAACTTTCTCTTTATGTGTCATGTCGTTTCATTTCATGTTACCTTGATCAACCTTACGCACGGCACGTGGGATGTATGACGATGATGGATTCTATATTAAAATGTTGATTAGCCGTCAACTTGAAGACTGACAGATCAAAGTATCTTCGTCTGGATGATTAATTGGAGGAAAATACCTTTCGTAGTGAAACAGCAGCCTATATAACCAATGCCTGAGAGTAAATTAGCCTTTTGTTTTAAGCTGATAAAAATTTACATTTGTTTTGTTAATTTATTCCTAATAAACTGAATTTTTGTGATTAATAACAAGAAATGAGTTTACATGAGATGCTTCTCTATTCCTTATGCTTACAGACTTTAAGATGATCTGTCATATAAACTGTTGTAATGAATTTTTCACATCCTTGGTTCTTGCACTTGACCTTCACCTGAGCCTAATAATAAAATACAAAATAAGATACTTACAATTAGCAATTTTATCATATTTATCTCACCATGCACAGCATGTCTTCCGCGTGGCTGGATGGCTTAAACGTAGGAGGAGGTCCAGATTCAGTTAGCATTGGACACTCGTAACTCTTCTTCGTCCCCTTCATCGGGCCGTAGCAAAAAGTGCATAAGTAGTGGCGACTCCTGTGACTACAGGCATACACCGGGGACACGGGTGGGTTATTGCAATTCATGCACCTTATATTCAGAAGAACCTCGTTGCGGAGGATGGGACCAAGACCATAATCATCATCATCCTCCTCTTCTTCTTCCTCCTCCTCCTCCACTTCCTCCTTGTCCTCCTTTTCCTTCTTCTTCATCCTTGCCGTTGATGAGCACTTAGATGACATGCTTCGACCTGCTCACACGAGAATAAAGAAGAGAGAAGTGTGTGAAGACGATGATGGTCTACAATAACAAATAAAAACAAAAAAATTATTACTTATGATGACTTATCTGACCCTTTGGTGGGTGTGTCACTAATTAATTAATTAATTAATTAAATTGCTGACCTGAACTTTGTACAGAGACAGAAGAGGCGGTTACAAAACTTTGGAGGGGGACACAGAACACGACGAGAAAGAAAGAAGGAAAGAAAAAGTGAAGTCAAAAGTCAACAACACCACCGTTCAAAAGAAACGTGTCTCATCTATCTCCAGACAGACAGGCATTCTTCACGTGTGTGGAGTCCAAAAAAGTGAGAGTTGAGTCGTCCAGTTTGCATTGTGCATGCATGATGCCCGGATTATTGGCTGTTTCTTTTAACGGGCGTGTGGGAAGTGCCCTTTCTATGTCAAGTGACACCCCGAAGCATGACAAGCAGTCATAAGTCAAGGTAGTAGTAGTAGAGGATGCTGGGGCAAGGTGAATTTTCTGCATGGACGATGATAACAAATGCAGAATAGGAGGACAATTTAGCATGCAAAGTGTGGCTACCGTAATCTGGGCTGCAACTACAATTTCACTGCTTTAATGTCTCCCTTCTTCTTCTCCTTCTATTTGTAAAGAAGAAAGCTAATTAATTATGATGGCCAGTACACTAATTGACTCAACAGACTCTCAATTAGCAAAGTTATAATTACTACATTTTCTATAATTTTTTCCATTGTTACGATGGAGAAAGGCATGGATGATGCGATGGGGCAATGCTGGCATTTGCTCCTTGCGCGGAAGAATCGGAGTTTGGAACCCACCACCGGCTGCACACAGACAGAGCGTGCAATTCACACTTTAGCAAAAAAACGTGGTCTAGTCCTCGTCTGTCATTTCGTCATAAATTGTTGTTTTTTGAATACTTGGTCGTGTCACAAAGTCATCCTCACTGAACCCCTTCTTGGACTGGACGTCGTCCTCGCCGAAGGCAGAGAGAAGTGGAAAGGTGAGTTTGGACTTGTACGATGATGATTCGATGGAGGCAGCAGTGGAGATTGACGGTTTGGTTTTGTGGTTTTAACTTTAGGTCGAAACATGGATCGTAAGAGTAACGCCAAGCTCAACTTCCTCAAGAAGATTGAGGAGGAGGTACAAGAGAAGTGGAAGAAGGCAGGTGTGTTGGATAAAAATGCTCCGAATGACACCCTGTGGCAGATGTCCATGAATGAATCCGAGAAGAAAAAGTATTTTGTATGTTTCCCATACCCCTACATGAATGGCCGACTTCATCTCGGACACACCTTCACTCTCTCCAAGTGTGAATTTATGGCTCGGTACAAGACCCTTAGGGGGTATCAAGTACTCTTTCCATTCGGATTCCACTGCACTGGGATGCCAATCAAAGCATGCGCGGATAAGTTGGAGTATGAGATCAAGACGTATGGGAATCCTCCTCAGTTTCCATTGGAAGGGGAGCAGGAGGAGGGGAAGCCGGTAGAGGAAGAGGCTGAAGTGGAAATCGGAATAGATAAGGCGAGGGGGAAAAAGAGTAAAGCTGCGGCCAAGTCTGGATCTTCCAAATGGCAGTGGAACATCATGCTGAGCATGGGAATTACTGAGGAAGATATCCCACGATTTGCCAACCCAGAACATTGGTTGACATACTTTCCTCCACTCGCCCTGGCCGATTTACAGAGAATGGGGCTTTATGTAAGATCATTGGTGTTTCAACATTTGAAAATATTTATAACAGACTTTAATTTTGTGCTTTAGGTGGATTGGCGACGATCCTTCATTACGACTGATGCTAACCCATACTACGACAGTTTCGTTCGTTGGCAGTTCAATCATCTTCTCCAGAACAAAAGAATTGACTATGGAAGGCGCTACTGCATTTTTAGTCCGAAAGATAATCAGCCCTGCATGGATCATGACAGGTACAGCGGAGAAGGTGTTCCTCCTCAGGAATACACCCTCATCAAATTGAAGCTAGAGCGCCCATACCCAAAAGAGTTGGACAAGCTTGAGAAGTCTGGAGTCATTAAATCCGACGAAGAAATAAACCTTGTTGCGGCAACTCTACGACCTGAGACTATGTAAGCTTTTAAAGCATCGGTCTACCCATTCAAACCTTAACTAACTTATTTGAATTTGTGTACATAAACAAGGTACGGGCAAACCAATTGCTGGGTCCATCCAGACATTAGCTACACAATCGTTCGTACATACACTCACGGGATTTTCATTTGTTCCAAACGAAGTGCTCGGAATATGCTGTATCAAGCATTTTTTGAACCAAGGGAAGCTGGTGATGCTGCTGTACTTCCATTGATTGGAGAAGTGCGGGGGATTGAATTAATAAACTGCACTGTGACTTCAACGCTTAGCTTCTACGAGCAATTTCTTGTCCTCCCACTGCTATCAATTAAGGAAGATAAAGGAACTGGGATTGTGACATCGGTCCCTGCGGAGGCACCAGATGACTACGTGGCTTTCCAAGATGTAAAGACTAACAAAGTTTTCCGTGAAAAGTATGGAATCGATCTTGCCAAATTGGAAGGCGTTGAACCGGTAAGTAAACAATAAAGTCAATTTGTCTATTTTAGACTCCAATGCTTATGTCTCACTTTACAGGTTGCTGTATGTGAAAGTGACGAACTGGGAGAATACCCTGCAGTTAAAGTTTGCACGGAAATGGGAATTACTTCCCCCAATGACAAAGAGCGGTTGCGGTTGGCAAAAGAGAAAGTGTATCTGAAAGGCTACTACGAAAGCAGGATGTTTGTTGGATACTTCGAGGGGAAACGCGTGCAAGATGTGAAAAAAGAAATTCAATGCTGTTTGATCCACACAAATGAAGGTTTAAAGTACATGGAGCCAGAAAAGGAAGTAATTTCCAGGTATTAAGACTTATTGTCACGATGCCATGCTGCAAATATGTCCATTGTTTACGCTTTGTTTTTGATTTGCCGACAGGAGCGGGGATGCATGTGTGGTTGCTCTTTGTGATCAATGGTTTTTGAGCTATGGAGATGAACAATGGAAGGAGGAGGTTCGAAAGTTGCTGGATAGAATGGAACTTTACCACGATGAAGTCCGAAGGAACTTTGAAGCTACGCTGGCTTGGTTAGAAGAACATGCATGCTCTAGGACTTATGGTCTTGGGACACGCCTTCCTTGGGATACAAAATGGCTCATCGAGTCACTTTCTGATTCCACCATTTACATGGCGTTTTATACTGTGAAACACTTGATTCAAGGTTCTGACGTGTTCGCCAAAGATGGATTACCGTAAGTATTTGTTTTATTTAACCTGTCTTTAGAAAACCAATTGAAATCTCGTAGAATTTTTGTTAAAAAAACGGAAC
>JAQIWU010000857.1:0-21017 GCA_034696445.1 Isotomiella minor | reverse complement strand
GGGTTGATTTTCCTCTTAATTCATTTCATTCCATCGCTGAGCTGGGCGACATTGATGATACTGACTCTGAGAAAATGAAGGGAGACTGCTTCTTCAATTTTGAGATCAAGGAAATAGTGACATTGATGCCAAGATTTCCGTTCTCAGAAAAATGCTGCGCTACGTCGCTATCAAAGACAAGGCAGTCGGAATTCAATATCGCGGAAGAAATTCCTTCGTGAATTGAACGTGGCGTGGCTTCCCAGGTCATCCGGCGCCTACAATGAGCTCCATTCAATTCAAGTCGGTAGACAAATTTTTCAGCGGCCTTTCGAGATCCTATGAGTTGCACAATGGCAAAAAAATGCTGCCCATCGACTTTTTCTTGCTTAAATCAGAAAACCGCTTTCAGGTATAGAAAGGATAAACCTGTGTGTGCATATTACCTTCTCAAGAACAAGCATGAAGTGTTGGCCATAGCAAGACTGCATCATGACCCAGTCAACAGCTCTGTTCCACAAATAAAATAGTTGTGAAATTATTCAAAAATGATCATTCTAGGATCTCACCCAGGGAGATTGATGTCTGTCGCAAGAAAAACAATGTCCTCCCCCTGCAAAGTAGTAATTGACTTGTGCTGCATCATAAGATGCGGCATGACTTGATCCAAACTGCCTTGCCATTTGCATGAGGCTCCAGGACAGGGACATTGGTAAGGTCGAAACTCACAATGTTCCTCATGTTCTGGCTTATCCGGATGAAGATGCATTGTGGAACATCCGTTGGCTTGGTACTTGCAAGGGAAAAACACGGTGCTCGCCACCTTTTCCATAGCCAGATTTCGAATGTTGCCTGAAAATCATGAAACACGTGTTGAGTCAATTCTACAGCCATTTAGACAGTCTCTGATTCCGATTTTTTTCCTTTCTCTCCTTTCTGATTGTGTTGGCTTACCAAGAGGCCCTCTGCACGTGGGACAGCAATTAAGTTTGGGACGACAGGTGCTGTAATTACCAGAAGAGTACACGTTGTACATCAGTCTTATGAAAAGACGCCATCAATTCTAACCTGCAGACTAGATGCCCACTTTGACATTGCAGGATGGGTGGCAGGACCTTGACACAAAAAGAGAATACAGGACTCAGATCAAATGCAACTTTGACGAGGAAGCCTTACATAGTCGAAGCAGACTGGACACTCAAAGAACGTTGCGAGATCTGCAGTGGAGGGTGCAGTTCCAGTCACAGACCCTCTGGCTTTCGTCCTTGGAGGAATGTTCGCCACTTGGTTTGTACTACTTGATGGTCCGAGGCCACCCCCACCACTTGAAGGTCCATTCCCACTTGAATTGTTACTACTTCCAGTCCCTGCACTACCTCCACTCCCAGTCAAAGTCATTGTCCCGGACTTGGAAGAGTTCATGACGAGAACCCTGCCTTTTCGATCCTGATTTGACCAACCTCCTGAAACCCAAAAACACACTCATACTTACTGTTTCTTAAGAAAAACACCCATGGGGGGACTCATTCAATAGTCCCAAAGAGTGAACTCTCGTACCAAGAACGGCATATAAAGTTAGTGCTATGCCAAAAAACTAACTGTTTGTAGCGTGTGCTAATTAGCATAAAGTTAGTCATTGCAATGTATAACGTTGGTGCTCAAAATATATAAAGTTAGTTGGTTTTTTTCAAAATGTCGTTCAATTTTAGGAATGCCACAATTACTCTATGAAATCTTACTTTACTCTATGACGAAGTATTAATAAATAAATTACCTTATTAATACTTTTTCATACAGTAAAGCAAGATTTCATAGAATAATTTAATTGTGACATGTCCTAAAATTGATAGCCATTTTAAAAAATATAAATAGTTCCAACTTTATATATTTTGAGCACCTACTTTGTACAATTCAATCACTAACTTTATGCTAATTATCGCTAAGTTTATTACTAACTTTATATACCGCAAGAGATAAAGATGAGGAGACGGGAGAACACCCAAAGTCAAATCAATTTGCAAATGCTGGAAATGCAATAATATTATGAATAATTAGAGATTATAGATTACCACCATCAGTTGCTGGAATGAAGAATGGGGGAAGACGAGAGACGCTATTTGCTTGAAGAACGATGCATTAATAATCGACCACGGTCACTGTACTACAAAATTCTTTTTAGGAAAATGTGGCACATTTGTAGGAAAAGGAAAGTGAGGCTCCTTTGGGTTGAACTAACACTTTTTGAAGTTACGCGAATTTAGATGCACTTAAAATTCAATCTTTCCCTGGGAAAGAAAGGCAGGAAAAGGATGGTTATATAATGCTCAATGCATCTCACACAAGTCCAATTAAATTGTATAAATACATAATGAATAAATTCAATCCCACATCCCACCACCACACGTTTTGCCTTATTTCACCGAGTTGTGCAAATCCACGTTGGTTTTTGTAAGATTGGATTATCGAATTATTCCATAAAATAATTATCTTGTTCTTAGCACACAGTCCGATGAGAGACAGGAACAAAGAAGAAAGAGATGTGTATAAAGTTGCATTTGATGAGTTGTTTAATTACTGCAATAATTATGCTCGAAAAAACCCTTTCACTTTTTTGCAGTCTTCTCTCAAACATCAGCCCCACACAGATTTTTTAGTCCGACATTTAATATCATATCTTGTCTGAAAAGTTGTGTTGCTTTGAAAAGTTATTCTTCGGTTAATAACCAAAACCTCCGACTGTTTTTTTTATCCCAGTCAACAATATTCCGCCTTCCCACACCCACAGAATTATTCGCACTTAGACTCACTTCGCACTCACAGAATTATTCAAATAAGTTGTAAGTCCAGATTGTTTTTTAAAGACAGTTTCTTATTGAAATTTGCATTCAAACTGCGCTGTACAATTTTCTAAAGGTTAAACACTTTTGGCAACTGAAACGACCTAAACACTTTTTTGGATATGCTCAATTTTTTGTCGGAAATTGATGAAGCAGTCCTGCTGATATCTGTTTGTCCTTTGTGGATGAGGCGCACAGCAGCATGTGTGTGTGGGAGAATGAAAAATTGTATTCAGCAAACTCGACTTGTCTTTTGGTTTGGTTTTGGTGCAATCCCCCATGATGTTGTGCTACTAGGAATGATGATGTGGTGAGTAAGTTTAAGGATAGACAGTGGTTTTTATAGTACGGTAAAAAGCATCAATCAAGGTGTGAAATAGCAATGTAGAATAGAATATTAATGGACATACAAAGGTATAAAGCCAGAAAAGAAGGAATACATATTGATTTAACAATTAACAAATGTCATTGAACAGGTTCTCTCCAATTTCTTGGACTAAACACAATCGGAGAGCAAAGGAATGACGAGGGCTGGCGTGGGTGTTTCAAGGGTTCAATCAAGAGACCGATAGGAATAGGTGAGCAAATGGGTTTTGTGGTATTGGGGCACGCTGAGAAATGTTTATCTTCTTTCATTATTCAGGGAGCAGAAGATGAAAGAAAGCTGATAAAAACCACGACAATTTGACATTATTTGTTCAAATAATAATAAAATAAAATAAATTTTGATAAAACGCTGCAGTCTGACTTGCCAAGTTCTTCTCATTGAGTCAATCGTGTGAAATTTACAATTACATAATAATGTCATTAGCTTCGGCTTAATTGCATAGACTGTCGCTTTCGTTCACAGCGTCTACCAATACTACGATGGTGCTTGAAATAAGGAGGAGAGGCGCAATATTGAAGATAACTAACGAATCGTGCCTATCAGTACACAAGTATAAAACTTATTCCTCTCAGAATCTACCATAGTCAATCCATTCTTGTGGTAATGCGAGCTTAGCGTATTGCATATTGACTAAACGACTAAATAATTTCAATGCTACATTTATTATCAATTTACAATTGGTATCACAGACCATTTTCAGTGGAATCAAGAATTAGTAAAATACATTGGAAGTACTATACTAAAACGGAATTAAACGGTCGCTTCAAAAATTCAGTAACTCATTCCAAACTCAAAATTCATTTTTTGACAAATTGATTTTTTTGATTTACTTAAAATATTAGACACCTTCTAATCTGCCTGTTTTGCACAAATATATGGATTAAAATAATAAAGGCGGTATTGCAATGTTATCAAAACAAAGGGCGTGGACAGAGATACGCCACGCCTCACCTCCAATAAGAAGGGAAATACTTGACATGAATGAAATTTCTCTACTTTTAAAAAGTACAAACATATATTGCCTTAGAATTAGCTTAAAACTGATTTTTATAATGCTGCTTCAATTATTAAAACGTTTGACATTTTTATGAATACATTACGGTTACACAAATAGAACATTTGGCATGCGTGAGAATGAAATGGGACTCACAGACTCAAAATGACCATGAACAAAGGAAAATACTAATCATATAAAATGGTTTGTTATCACATTGAAAAAGACGTTAAAATGGCTTATCAGTTTGATTACATTTTTTAAAACTTAATTTCACTCGCCAAGCCGATGTCCTTCTCCAAGATACTCATGATCTGGGCGGAACTTATAACGAGGTTTCTCAGGAACAGCAGGGGCAGGAGTACTGGGTTGATTTGGTGCTGATGACAGCGCCAGTTGCGTCTGGAATCTCATTCGACGTTCTTGCTGACACAAAAATCTTTGCCGATCCAACTCACTGGAAAATCCTGTAGCTGGAACCAATTGTTCCATAGTGACCGCGGATGAAGCTGGAGGCGAGATTGCTGTAGCTTTCTTGTCTTTCTTCTCATCAGGTCTATCCGCTGGGGGACCAAAATCCGTGAGAGACAGTTGGATCGCCAGACGTATTTGTTCTTCATCATCTGCATCTACATCTACAAGTTCAATTTCTTTTTTCACGGGAGCAGGCGCATCAATAATTTCAACGTCGGGACCTGTGCCACCATTCTTCACCTGGCTTCCAGTTTCTATTATAAAGCCAAGAAAATGCACACATTACTTCTTCAATACCTTCAAAGGGTGAGAAGAGAATAGAAGGAACTACTTACCCACGCCATTCATCCCTTTCTGACGCTTCCTTTCATTTCCGTTTGTTTTTAGGAAGTCGGAAATTGACGGCTGAACACCCTTTTGAACATCAGATTTGGAAGTTTCCTCCACTTTCCTCTTTTTCCCTCCACTTCCTTCAGCACCCTCAGCCGCCTTCTTCTTCTTGGTCTTGGGCTCTGGTTCTTTCACCTTCGTGTACACCCCACCGCAATTCTTCTTATGCTCCTCCCACCACAAGTCATTCGGTCCTGGAGCTCGGTTCATAGACCTCTTTACCATTCCATTGTAAGGCCCTCGATTCACACAAGGCCCATTACACTTCCACCAATGAGTCTTGAGATGATTGACCTCATCATGAAAGGAATGGTAGACCTGTTGCAAAAGGGAAACCAATTATTAAGAGTCTAAGTTAAGACAAGCGAATGAAATATGACCATACCGAGATCCCAGTTCCTTCAAGTTCGTTAATGCGATGCATCATTTGTTGAAAATCAGGGCCATGACCATCACGATCCAGTCTTGCATACCCACCTCGAATGAAGAAGTAGGCGTGAATCATCTCATGCTGCACACAATCGAAATGCCATCAATCAGTCAATCAATAATAAACTGCTTTTTTCTACGAAATGCTGAAAGGACTTTACCAAAAGAGTGTTGATAAGGTCACTCCTCGGACGAAGGGTGAGCAGTGGCTCACTGAGTTTGATTCGACAACCCCCTGCCCGCCCTTGATAATAGCAGAGACCTGCGCAGAGGGTCATCCTCTTGCTCCACTCAAGCGTGACGGCCCCCAGGATCCCACTGAAGTAGACTTTGTTGTAGTGGACGAAGAGGGCGTAGATATCAGGGGTGGGGTCCAAAAACTCCAAGTCATCCTTGTTTTCCTGACGTCTCCCCCGTGAAGACGACGGTCCGTGATTGCCATTTTCCTGGCCCTTGTCCCTTCGCCCCTGTGACGAAGACATGTTCCAAAAGCGTCTGATGAGGATGTGATGCGACCTGACGTGACGAATTTAACCGGAATCAAAAGCGTATTTTTATTTGTTACTAAAAAAAGAGAGACTTTTGTAGAAATAAGTGAAGGAACGTCAAAAAACAGCAGTGAGGAAGCAGACCCACACACCTCCCGCCTTGCCCGATTTCAACACGGAGTCAGCCGTCAATCCGAACAAAGGGCTTGTGCAAACACGTTGCTGTGGCACCACCACTCCGCCTCCGGCTGAAAAAATGATGACAATGAGACATGTTTGCATGACATTTGACTTAAGTTTGCTTGTGGTGTGTTTGATTGACCTGCTATGATTCCGACGGGAGAGTTCAAAGGACTCCTTCAATAATTTAAGACTTTTATTTTTTACCTTTCTGGGATGCAGGAATATAAGGTTGGCCTCGACAATTGACTAAACTTTAATTGAACAAGGAATTGGAACTTGAAATGTCAGGGTCGGCTAGTGCCAGGAGTCCATATGGAAATGAGTAAATGAAATGATTCATCGCCCTCCGTCTTATGCCTGACCTCGTTTCTTTCGGTTTTAGACAATGCACATTCCACGGGTTGTTGACTGTCTGTCTGAATAAACAAATCCAGGAATCCTATAAAACAATGGACCGAATGAGGTACCTGGTACCACCACGGATGTCTCACAATGCCCCCCAAAAGATTGATGATGGTGTGACGATTTTAGAGCTTATGACTTATAATAATTCTAGCCTGACCGACTTTTGGGAAACTAAACCAACAGAAGCGTCACTGATTCCAGCTTTCACTACTCTGTGTCGGTCATTTCATAATTAATTTCATACCCCATTTATTGTTCAAGAACATTTCATTTCATATCACTAACCAAAGACAAAAGAGAAAGACAAGTGCTCATGAAAAGACCGAGTATGCATTTTATATGTTTTAAAAGTATACCAAAATTAACTATTCTTGTTGATTTCTATTGCTGCCATCGTCGCCGGCAGGTTCATCTTTAGGTTCATCTTTAGGCGCAGGTTCATCTTTAGGCGCAGGCTCATCTCTAGGTGCAGGTTCATCTTTAGGCGCAGGTTCATCTTTAGGTTCAGGTTCATCGTTAGGCGCAGGTTCATCGTTAGGCGCAGGTTCATCGTTAGGTGCAGGTTCATCATTAGGTGCAGGTGCATCATCTGACGGTGGTCCAGGATCGGGCGGGTGAAGATCTTCTTGTTGGTGCCTCCCCTGCAAAGAAATTGATAAGAAAATGCTTCAATACCCACTATGCTACTGTATGGGGAAGCATTGATAACATGTAATACATACCCGCTGTTCCAAGTACTCCGCCGCTTGCAAAAGATGTGATGGTCCTGGTCCTGTGAACACCCATCTTGGCTTGGCCATAGCAATCCCAACAACGGCGCATTCCTCGTCCCCTTTGTCATCCACAACGGGGTTGAAGTCGTAGTCATACTCTTTCTTCCACATCGATTGGGACCTTGATGTCCTTGCCACGGCCACGGTTCCCACACGCCCTGCCTGAAATTATGAAAGAAGGCAACACTATAAGTCATAACGATATAGACTGTGTACTTTTGTCTCAACCCTTACCTGATTCCCCTGCCGGCTACTCGAGCATTCTCCCTTCTTGCCTCCGTCCAGTACGACGATTAGGTCTTCAAAGCCGGTTTTGACGATCTTCTTTTCCTCCTCCTCACCTGCTAAGTCGTGATTAGGCACGTCGTCGGGTTCAGAGATCGTCTCGTACCTTGGTTGGTCAACTGGAGGCGGCCCCCCATGCTCCTCATTCCGATCCCCCTGCGTCTCTTCTCCACCATCCATTTCCTCATCTCTTGGGGGTGAATGGACCTGGGCCGCAATGATGATGAGTTCCTTCTCCAGGTAGTCACCCTCCTCCTCATCGGTGTCCATGGGGGTCACAGGCCTAGTTCCCGGATCATCAACTACGAGAGCGTCTTGCCCTTGGCCTTCGCTTCCCTCCGACTGGAAATCATCCTTATTGTTAGTCTCCATTTTCCACTAAATTTCAGACAACGTCTGTCTACAAATCAAGAATCAAATCAGGGACATTTAATTGATGTATTCATGATTTAAGACTGAAGACAATAATTAATTACTGTGATTGATTTTTGTGATGTACCTCAGAAAAGAAGCTCTGAATGAGCAAAAATGTTCAATAACAGAATGAGCTGAGAGCTGCTTCAAATTCAACTTGCGAAAGACGGAATGCGACTGAGACGAGACAGAGACAGGTCCATGCTCATATATGCATTTTACCAAGAGGAGGAGACATAAGTCAGGACCATTGTCCATGTAATGCATGTGTGACGAATCGTACAAATGTACCTTATGTCACCCAGACGCAGGTGACATCGTCATCGTGGGAAAGGGGTTAGATAAGAGGAGGTATAGAATACTTAGAAAAGTCAGACCTCTGCCAATTTTGATTCTTATGGCAATTCACAATTAAGACGCTGGGGTTAAGTGCGATGGATAAAGTATGAAGAAAATAGCAAAAGGTAGCAACTAAGCATTACTTTTTGATCCATGCATATTTGCAGGTGTAGCCATTCATAAGCATTTATATTTTTTTAAACTTTGCTTTGCTTTGGACAAATGAGTAAATGTATAGATTTTATGCATTTCATGAACAATTCATTTTCTCTGTCTCTTTTATCTCGTACCTTCTTATTCAACATTAGAAATGCTCCATACGTACGATAAAACTATTCGAGAGTCATGAAATTTGATCTCCATTACAGGAGCCCATAGAACTGATACCCAGAATTTATTATCTGGAGACATCATCCCACCGTCTAGTTGGTCGTTCTCACGCCCAAATTTCACAATAATGTCTATAAAATCATTATCTCCTGATACCACCAGGACCTGAAGAGGTGTTTTACATACTGGAGAATATGACAAACCACCCTACGATTTTCCCTTGTCTTTTAGCGTTAGGGGGAGGAAAGGAGGGCTTTGATACATCCAAATTCACCAGTAATTAGTAAATGCGAAATACCCAAGCGTCCGCAAATCAGTTTGGAGTTTGCAATCGCTACGACAACAATAATTTAAGGAGAACCAAATCAGTCAAAAGTTATTTCTCTTGTCGATTTCTTCATGAGAGATACGGGAAAAGACGTCAATTACTGGAGGCAACTTGAGATTTTGTACCCCCTCAGGTACTCTTGTGACTCGGATTGTATTCACAATATCCGAGCGCACGAGTCCCTGAAGGGGTTGCCCTTCTTCACATCATCTTTTTTTGTTTTTACTTAAGGTACAAGGAAGGCAAAGTCAAACAGAAATACGCCCCATGACCACATTACTTGATTAATTGGAGCCAAATCATTGCCATTTTCATACCTCAATAATGCAATCCATTCCTAAAAACTTTTTGTCATGCTCCTTATAGATAGATCAGAGTGATGTCAGAATTAGAATTGAGCACAATTAGCTAGTTCTCTCTAAATAGCATTCGAAAGTTGTAAGTTTCAATTGTTTTTTCAGGAATAAGAATGCTTTGCAATGTTATTTGAGGTATGATAATGATTGGCTCTAATCAATCAAATGCTATGGAAATTCCAACTTCTGTCGTTTCTTTGCCTTCATCCCTTGCCTGAAACATGAAACCATTTGCTTCCTATCTGTTTTTCATATACGCAAAGAAACTTAAGAGAAAATAGGTTCTGCTCATAATCTGAAGTTGTCTCAATTCCATGCTCCATGATGACAGTCTTATGTATGTCCTAATCCTAATCGCTTTTTTCATATGCAACTGTAAACTGATGATTTGTGAAATGATGAAATCATGATTCGTAATTATAACATGAAGAATATGACATCAATTTTTGTAGTAGAATAGGGAATAATTATTTTAAGCATACGGGCAACGGATGGATAGGTTGGAACAAGCCAAAGCAGGAGTTATGTAAAAAGCTGATTGTTTTAAAGTTGATAATTGTTCTGCGAGCATTGGAACAATGAACAATAGGGCGGAAGTATGCCAAATCTAGGTCGTGTCAACCTGTACCAGGTTGTTGAACCTAATGTCTCAAAGTGCTACCCTAAGAAAATGTTCAATGTAATAACGTGTAAGCGATTAACACTAGTTTTTTCATTTTATTTCATTAAAGTAGTATGCCCGAAAGAAATTGATTTTAGTTCATGACTTAAATGTTTTCAGACGTTCCTTTTTGGTTTATTCACAATTCAATTCACAGGACACATTTCTTTTTTTCATGATAGATACAGTTTTTCTACTACTTCTCGTACTAGTAACTAACTAAGCATAGCCTAATCTAAAATATTTGAACACGATAAATGATTGAATGCTTAATGATGTCCGTATCGTTATCTAAAGGGGATAAATTGGGAAGAGTCGTCATCTCATTTTTCAGATCATCATCGTGATTTGGTACGTATAAAGTGTACAATTCTATTAGAAAACCAAAGGAATGCCCAGAATCTATGCAACTAAATATAATTTCTCACTCATGTCAGTGTGTGGCATCACATTGTACTCTAGTATTACCATCAACCACCCTTTCACCAGGAAAAAAAAGAATGTGCCATTGTGTGCGGGGTCAATCAGGAAGGAAAGAAGAAATCTAGGTCAAAAGTACCTGAATTGAAACACGTACAACTACTAAACAATTGATTCACGAAGCCATTTGCAACAAGCAATTAGCTGGGGCTGATTTTGCATGATACAAGTTTTATAACTATTCTTTGGTTTTACTGTTCAGTTAAATAATTGCAAGTTAAGTCGTTCAGTCAGGCTTTTTAGTTCAGGGCATCCAAACCGATTAGTAAAGAATGCTGGGAGATACAAGCTACGATGAATGCTTATGATTCTACACTGCGCTGGATGCAGCCAAGGTCTCTGATGGTACTTCGATATCTTTGAAAAGACTGGGATTGGATTCGGAGATGATTTTTATGTGGTCGGTTGTGTTCTCATAATGTTTGTTAATTTGGTCTCTTTCCTCATTTCTCTCTAAACTTGGTAGCTGTTCTCCAATCTTTGTCAATATTTGGTTGACCAAGGAGCTCGTCACTTCTTCATTTCCTTTCTCCATGAAGTAGAGGTAGTGATTCACAAGCTCCACAAAAAGTTGAACTTGTACCATTGAATCCATGCACTGATTGGCGATGCGAACCCCTTTCTTCAAACATTCTAGTACTCGTTTCCCATCCTTAATCTTAAAATAGAAAGGAAAAACCAATTGGATAATTGGACCCACAAAAGCTTTACAAAACAAATACTTACAGGTTCGCCTTTGGTTGCTACAGATTTACCAGACCAAAATAAATGAGAACAAATTCCGACTGCTCTTGCTTGGTCAGGTTTCTTTAGCAATTTTGACGCAGCAAGGGTACAATTTTTAGCTAATGGATCGTGGTTTTCTTCCCCGAAGCAGCCAATCTGTTCCAAGGTAGCAATTATTAAAGTAATCGCTGCTAATTGGGCCTTGCTATCCGAAATTTCGTCCTCATAAATTGAAAACGCCTAATAAACAACAGAGGCAAAAATATTAATAAAACAAAACATTCAAAAACTGTGCACGAATTTACCTGCGACATGTACTCATAGGCAATTGTCTCTCTGTTCTCAAAATCGATTCGGCTTATAGCTAAGGCTCCTTGCAAGAAAAGCCTTAGCGGTAGTTCCGACAGTTCAGCTTTCGTTAGAGCAACAATTGTAGCAAGACAAAATTCGAATATTTTTTGACATTTTTTCTGCCACTTGGGATCCTACAAATTAAGAAAGAACTTCGTCATATTTGATTCCTTGTCCAAATGAGTGAAAATGCCTTACGTGTTCCCTCATGTCGTGGTACTTGAAAGCTAATCTATAGGCCGAAAAAACAATGGGAGGAAGGGTGAACGGAATTCTCTTGTTTCCCCCAGCTCCTAAATGGCGTCTTGCAGTATTCAGAATTATATACTGCTCGTCCGGTTCATCCGAAACTAGCAAATGAAGAAACCTGCCAAGCAGGCTCTGCTCTTCCGCAAAGTCCTCAGGGTCTGGGGGTTCGGATGGTTGGTCAGCTTGATCCTGAATCAGTGAAGCTATCAGACCCAGCATAAAATCAATTTGTTCTGATGTTCCAATCGTGGTTTCATTCTCCAATGCATTATTGATCAGATACATAGCCATTGTTTTTCTTCCATCATAGTCCATAAAGTCTAGTAAGTTCCCGTAATTTTCTAATTTCAAGAGGGTCAAGACGTTGTCGTAATTATCCACCGGAATCTTCAATAACTTCAGAAGTTCTTTTCCCAACGGCGTATTTTGACTAACTTTCTCCACATTGAACTTGTTGAATATTTCACAGGTTTTTCCTAGAACGTCGTCCACATAGTCGATTCTGTCTGGATAACACTTGTGCGCAAGATTAACAAGAGAGACCTGGAGAGCAGCAATATCCTCTGTGGGCATATCCGCTTTGGACTGGAAAGAAATACAGTTCATTCGTCAGCATATCAAAGTAATTAATACGCTATTGTCTGACATGCAAGATGAGGACTAACCATAATGATTTGTGATACTTGAACAGAAAAAATGTAAAACAGTTGCAAATCATCCGGCAGAGTGCCTCCTTCATCCTTCACTCGCTGAGTATACGCAGCAAGCCTGTCAATAAGTGCTATGATAATGTTCTTCACGTTCACCCCCGGCTGAAGTTCACCACAAGCTTGGAGAAAACTGTTAAGAGCAGCAATATGAAAGTCATCCGGGAAAACTTGAATAATGCACTCCATCAGGTATTCTTGTGCAATAGCATCGCGACAACTGACCACTTGTTCCAAGATGCTGGGTAGGACAGCCTGCAAGAAATAAAACGTGACGTGCATGTGAAAAGGTACATCTATGCTTGGATAAGTTTTAACAAGATAACCTTACCTTTGTATATCTTTCAAGATCGATACATTCTAAATGAGACAATCGAACCAAGTTGGTTCCAACCAAAATCCTCAAGTCCTGTCTTTCCTTTTCCCTTCTTTCCCTATCTCGTGAGTGACCCTGGTGTTGCATACGGACCCAAAGTTTGTTCATTTCAGCAAAATTCATAAGAACAAAGTCAATAGAGTCTTGCACGGTTCCTCCACTGCCTGCGGATTCTTCTGATTCAGGATTCGACCCAGTGCCAATGGAAGGTGTTACCGACGAAGGGGTTCCCCCGATTGGGCCCAAGCCGGGAGAAAGCACGCCACCAGGATTAGTAACAGGACCCCCGGGTGCCGGAGGAGGATGGTTTTCTCCAGTATCTGGCAAGTCGGGAAGAACATTACGTGTGCATTGAAGAAGATAGTTCCGGAGAAAGAGTCCTCTTAAAGGATGTTGGACGCCGCGACACATTTCCACCATGTCTTTTAACACATCTCGACAAAGAACTGGTTTCGTCTTGATGTACACAAGTCCCACAGTGATCAGCAGGTACAGTCTTGGAACAATATTGCCAGCGTATTGCACTAATTCATACAAGTCTGACACTTGTCTCCCCTTTTGGAATTCATCCACCAGGTAGATTTCGAGATGACGAAGCTCATCAGTGACTGCCATGTCTACATGAACAAAGAAAGGCGTATGTTAATATAGTACCAAAAAGACACAAGATTTGCTTGGCACTTACACAGCTCGTAGTAACTTTTAGGAGACAGCATTGACGTCCTCAATTCTCCAAGCATGGTGGAAGCGTGTTTAAGTCCATCCATGAGCCGTCCCTTGTCCAAACATCGTTTCATTTGAAATGCCTGCATCTTGACAATCCCCAACGCCTCATCCAGAAGCTTGTCCTGCTCATCCGGAGGTGAGCCCAACTGTGGGGCCGTGGGCTGTGGAGACAAATTTACATCAACTAAGTTCAGGTATTTGAGATTAATTAAGTGCAACGGCCTCCTAGCCTTTTGTGCTCTACTTCTGGAGACGCCACTACTACTGCATTGACCCTGGACCCCACTCCAGTTGGCAGACGAGGTCACATTTGCGATATTACCATTCCAACTGCCACTGGTCCCACTATTACTACCTGAATTAATGCCCCCACCACCACCACATTTCCCACTACTCCTACTCACAACACTCCTCACACTGCTAGACATGACCCTGACGTCTCCCTCCGCGTCTTAAGAATTCAGGACATGGAAGACCTTTGACAGAGGTCGCCCTATAGCTAAAAGCTAAACTGAACTAAATCCCCTGATGAAAGAAACTCTCTCCTCAACTAATTTTCTATATGCAGACTTCCAAAGTGTACTGACGGACGTACCGTGTCATAGTCGTCAGATTTCATAGGTTAGCCGGTGAAGAAGAAGCACTATTTTTTCTCCAGAAAGTAGTGGAAATCCCCAATTATGTAAACTCAATTACCGGTCGAGTCTTTTCTATACATGACTCATTGATTGATTGATTGATTACAAACCCCAATGGCCACCCTTCTTTTTGGGTGTAATTTAATATACAAACAAATAATGAGTCTTGGGTTTTTCAGTAGCTCTGTCAAATGCGTCAGACTACATGGAACAAGCTCTCTTTAAGGAAGCCAGATCAGTCCAGTAAAAAGGATTATGGAAATGCAATTTAAAGATAAAGATTACAGCAGCTTCTCTTTATCCTGCCAGCAACGCCCTCAACAAAAATAGATGTATAAAGCAGCTCAAAAAGGAATATAAAATGCTCTCACCATTTTAGAACCTAGTCTTAGTACCGTCTTGACTGACTTGGACTTTTATAAAGTCTTTCTTGATTTTTACTGTAAAAAAAGTAACACTTTCAAAGCGTTGACAATGTCTTGATTATAAAAAAACACTTCACATCTTCATTAAAAATCCTGATACCACTGATTGTGTGTTTGGTTTTGGCTTAAAAATTATAGAAACACTGGAAATGGAAAGGGTTCAATTGTGAAGACACCACCCTCAAAAATATAGGCCCAGGATTCTTCCGGAAAGGAAGACACCTTCATGTCATGAAAACATTTTGTGATTGATAATTGAATGAGCTCAACAACAAAGCAATTAGCTAATTGTTATTGACTTTGACTCAACAAAAGCAAACAGCTGGGCAAAGCAAAGGCTTCAACGGTTGTATGGGGCAGAATGAGAATCCAATGGCATAATCATTGGATACTTATGGAGCTCATGAAATAATAGTTTTCTGCCTTATCATCAATGAATTGTCCATTTGGAATGTTTAGTACTTGTTAAGATCGCTAGATATATTTTGGGAATGGAAGTGTCCAAGCCTTCTCCGTTGTCTTCCTCTTTAATTCATATCTCATCAATTTTAAGCACAAAGCAAAGCTGAATACAAGACTGAAGTATTCTAGATTGGTCCAACAGCCTCCTCAAACAATAATCTCTAAAGCTTACATAGAATAGAGTAATCGGTAAACAGGGTATTATAAAGAAATTATTCATCTCTCATAGAGTTCGACACTTGCTTGCATGATTACACTCATTATGACATGAATGAATTCCATTCCAAATGCTGTGAAAAGTCATTCCCTTCGCCCCAACAACTGCCGAACCCGAACACCAAATTGGTATTGTACGGGACAAAATAAATGCTCTGTGGTGGTCCATAATGGTGGTACAATCACAATTCTGTAGACGATCATCATCATCATCATCATGGCATGGAATGAGAAAGTGGTGGGTGTGTAAGTACAATAATATTAAGCGTGGTTTTATGCTTTGTTTTTATGCAGAAAGGAGAATTAGAGCAATGTTACTCCGTGAACTTTTCGATGTCGCACTATTTCGCAGTTAAAGGAAAGGAAAAGTGTGTTGGCCAGCACAAATAAATCGATGTGGCTCAGTTTTCGTTGTATATATAGGACAAAACACGAGGAATGAGGAATTCCGAGTGAATCGCAAAAACCATGTGGGATTGGGATGCATCACTGAAACTGAAAGTTGGACTACTTGTGAAAGTCGTAGTTTTCCCTGACATAAGTGGGGCATAGCTTTTAAGCAATTTTATAACTTTCTTGATTATAACATTTGTCTAGTGTCATTCGAGTGCATCGCATAGTAATAATAAAAGTACTTCCTCCTTCCTTCCTTCCTTCCTTCCAGGACTTCAATGAACAATTCGACAGAACAACCTGACGCAATGACGTAAACGTGAAACAGGTAAAGTCACTTTTTCTGGTACCTCAAATTAAAACTAGATTTTCAACATTGGGATAGGCACAAAGTGGTACGAAGTCAATGCAAATTACTACAGAGGCATAATTTGAATGCAGTTGAGGAGGATGAGTCTATTCAATTGATTGTGCCATTCCAGTTTTATGCTCCTTCGTTCGTGCATCATCCTCTCAAATTATTGCATTCATTTCATCATTCCGCTTGTGGAAATGCTGTTCAAAGCAAAGTATGTAATTCTCTTTAAATTGTCATGCAATACGCAGAACAGACAAACTGTCTACCTAAGAAATCCGCATTGATGACGCGTACTGCTTTTACTTTTAGCATCCATGCATTCCTGGTATCATGATTAGGGTCATATTTGGCTCCCGGCACTATTGTGCAGATTTTTAAATACTGGTGTACCGACAGATTGATTTGGCATTATTGGTATTACTGTGCACAATAATATAGATCATCTTGTTGATTCGTAAGTTGGTTTTAATTTCCTATTTTACTAAATTACATCCATTTTGCATCTTCGTAGTGGCAATAAGCATGCTTCGTATACTCGAATCTTTTTCATTTTCAAGTTGGTTGGTTTGGCATTAGCCTCAGCAAGGATTCTGAATGATGGAAAGCCACCAGTAGTGAAAGTAGTCATCTCTACCTTATGAGTTAATCATTTGTCAGTACGATTCAGGAACACAACTTGGGACAGGGTCATGGTCACGATCACAATTGTCCATTACTCATTCATTATTCAGAAATATGTAGACTTGCCATTAGTCTGTCCGGCGTATGTGTAAATTGAGATAAAGGTTGTTGCAAATCTCCATTCAGATCGCAATAATATATAATATCTTAACTGTCCTGACCTGTTACAAAACTATCATCATGTATCTATGCATTTTCAACTCTCTTTATACGTAATTTGTTTTTCAGACACGAGAAGGAAACAAGATACTTGATGACGACAGTATCATCCCTCTCCTTATCTAAAGTGTGCGGCTTAAATGGCTGTAAAGTGGGATATGGACTTACATAATAGATAACAACTTAATATTTCCAGAAGTGTGCATCCATTTAAACTACCCTGTTGCACCTTCAACGTCAACCTGGAGTTTTGCAATTTATAGCCGTGTGCGTGGCAAACTGTTTTATTATCAACAATACAACATTGGACACACGAATCCAATGGTTGTAATAAAGAATTCCAAACAAAGTCACAAACCAATGCCAACAAATGTAGATAAAGCACAAACAAACTATAACAATTTATAAAATAAAAACGTACACCGTGACAGTGTGTGACAGCACAGGAATTGTAGACATATAAAGTTTGGGTGCTCGGTGGTTCCATAGTCTCAATCAGGGTCATCTCCTGTTTACATTCGTTCAACCTAATTTCTTCATGTTTGAAATATATCTTATTTGTCTCATACAACTTTTGTAAAAAAGAAAGGCATGAATCTGATGTCAGTATTATTTCTCTCAATTCCTTCCAATAATAATCGTTTACTTTAAATGGAACATTCATTCAAGGACTGGTGAAAGTGCAATAGGAAGACTTGGAATAATATTCATTTTAATAAAGAAAGTAGCAATTAAGTTATTGGGTGAAGATGTCCTACACGGAACTTGAATCTGGATATAAAGGTCTCTTGGAGAACTTTTACCACTACTGTTCTCAAGCTTACAACATGGGAGCTCGGGTAAGATCACTATTCATTATTAGCACCAAGAGAGGCACAATGCTACTCAATTAGCCAAAATTTATATAATCACTTCCTCCGTCACTGGGCACAAATTAACACAACAAACCAACCTCCAGACCCTGTTTTCCTATCCTAACTGATGCTCTTGTTTTTAAAACCTTTACAAGTTTATCAAAGTGCCCTTGCAGTCTTCAGTCAACCTCCTTCCTTCTCCCACATCAGCATCAGCTTAGGATATTTTTGAATCTCAGCTTGCCCCTTTGGAGTAAAATTGGCTTTTCTTTTTGCAACAAAGTGGAAAATAGTATAAGTTTTTAAGGAAACTTTCCCAAAGACGGACAGAAGCTGAATACATAGACAAACAAACAATAAGATGGTATATACAAAGAGCAAGGGTCACGATATTCATATTTGTCTTTCTTGAGAAAAAGTTCACAACACAAAAAGCTACGCATTATACTCTTACAAACTCATTCTTATTTTTGCGTTATGTGAATATATTTCCTATCAGAACAAAACATCTTTTGAACTTGGATTCATTTGTGCTACCTCTGAGCATTGAATTGATTCGTAGAAGAATCCATCAACATGTATCGTTTGGCCAGTGTTCGAAAAACAGTAAGTTGTTTGTCCCCACTATAGTGCATATAAACGTCCTTGCATCACACTTGCATTACAATGGAAAGGGAAATGTTCATAGATTTTTTTGTTCCAATGATCCTGAATTTGAGTTGGAACTTTTACAAATACGGAGTGACAAAGATAATAAAAAATGGCAAGCATCACAAAGTATACATTGTAGCATCAAAGTGCAACGCCAGATTCATTGCATAGAAAGTACAGTTTTTTATTTGGCAGTTGGTTTGAGAGTATATTTTTACATCCTGCGTTATATATTTTTAAAAGCGGAGATGGTACGGAAATAAATGCCACTGGTAAGCATAGACTAAGTCGGAGAAGTGAATTATCTGTCTATTTGTCCATCGACATCTACTGCACTCTTATCCTTTCACCCAGAAGGTTTGAACTGATTTTGTAGGCCCTAGAAAATAAAGCTGACCCCCTGTGTTGCAATTAATGTGAACCTGTACGTGGGACTTGGGCCCTCTTAAAGGAATATTTGAGACACATCGACACTCTGTGAATGTTTACCATCGCTTTTTACGAAAAGGAAAGGTTTTAGTGCAAAGTGTGGCTTTCTTTATTCGCGTGTAGGTTAGGTCACACTCTCTCTTGATCTTGATACATATTTTCTCTTATTAGTCTTATTCCGGAGTTCCTGAATCCATATTACGTATCAAGTGTAAAAATATCTCGGCCAGGATAAGATAAAGATAAAGGAGTAAAGTGATTGTTTGAAGGTGAGTATTGAGATGGAGTGATACAATACAATAAGCAAAGAGTATTAACAAAAGCATATACACGGAAAGAGACAAGATTCCAATCAAGATATCAAGATTAGAGATAGAGAGAAAGAGAAAGGTTAGTTTTAGAAAAGGTTGCATTTTATTAAATTATTTCGCTCACCAGCATCAGCATAAAATCCTCAGTCGCTAGTGTACTTTTACTTGATTCGCAAGGAAGAAGCATTATCCCCATCTCCTCTTGGCTTCCTGCTGCGTGGCCAACCATAATCTCCATCACATCTGTCGTAGCTTGATACATTGGTATTGGCATAGGTTGGCCTATTGTCCACAGTGGTCTGTCTACGACTTCGTGGCTGTGTTTACTACCATCAGTCCATAGTTATCGTCAGCCGTCAGCAGCAGTCATTCATTTATTGTGATTGGTTGGGGTAATTGAAGCCTGACCATGGCGACTTGTTTCTCCTTCACCATGAGACTCATCAAAAGCATGACAAAAGTAAGACAGGAAAGACAGAAACGATGGTTTGTATTGACTTTCTTTCTCGATCACGTCAATTTCCCCAAGTGCACTTTGGGAGCTGCACGCGCCCATCATCATCCCACAAATTGGAAGGTTCAATTCCAGAAACTTTTCCCAAAATCACTTTCACTGACATTCTAACCCACTCGTACATTATTATGACACAACACTCACTCTGTCTTGGGGGATGGGCATTTCATTTCATTTTGTTCTTTTGTTTGACAGGTCGCAATGTTTGAGAAGGATTCCAAATGTGATAAGCAAGTCGTCGTCGGGATCTGTGCGATGGCCAAAAAGTCCGAGTCCAAACCGATGAAGGAAATTCTAACAAGGTTGGATGATTTTGAGTATATCAAAACCGTCGTTTTCCCAGAAGACACTGTGATTAAGGCAAGTTGTTTACCCTTGAATGTCTACTTGACCTTTAAATGAAGGTAGGTCCAATAACTTGGTCGCACTTACAGCTCCCTGTTGAAGAATGGCCCTTGTGTGACTGTCTCATATCATTCCACTCCAAAGGCTTCCCTCTTGATAAGGCAATTGCCTATGCCGAATTGAGACAGCCGTACATTATAAATAATATTGAGATGCAGTATGAGATTCAAGACAGGAGGAAAGTGTACGCGATACTGGAAAAGGAGGAAATTTTGCTGCCACGCTATGCAGTTCTTGACAGAGACAGTCCGGACCCGAAAAGTAAGTTTGTTTTTTGATTTGAGGTAGGAGGATAATTACTCGTCTTTAGTAGGGTTGGTGAACTAGAACTAGGTTAACTCTAAAGAATTGAATAGCCATTCACAATTAGTAAAAGCCACGTTGTATTATTTCAGCGCATGAGCTTGTCGAGTCGGAAGACCATGTTGAGGTGAATGGCGTAGTGTTCAACAAGCCGTTCGTGGAGAAGCCGGTGTCCGCAGAAGATCACAATATTTACATCTACTACCCCACCTCAGCAGGGGGAGGGAGTCAGAGACTGTTTAGGAAAATAGGGAGTAGGAGCAGCGTGTACTCACCAGAGTCCAGAGTGCGGAAAACAGGGTCCTACATCTACGAGGACTTTATGCCCACGGATGGTACGGACGTCAAAGTCTACACCGTTGGACCAGACTACGCCCACGCGGAAGCCAGAAAGTCCCCTGCGTTGGACGGAAAAGTTGAGAGGGATTCCGAGGGAAAAGAAGTCAGATATCCCGTGATTCTGAGTGCCGCTGAAAAACTTATTGCAAGGAAAGTGTGTTTAGCTTTTAAACAAACCGTGTGTGGGTTTGACTTGTTGAGGTAAGTAGGT
>JAQIWU010000856.1:0-21017 GCA_034696445.1 Isotomiella minor | reverse complement strand
AACTCTGCGTGAACTTTCTTTGGAGGAGTCTAGAAGACTGATTTGCATTTATGTTGTTTCCAATTGCAAACTTTAGTCAGGTGGAAATAAGTGACGGCTGATTGTTTTAGCACTCCCACTCAAATTACTTTTAGTATTATTCCATTTGCATGCATGCATACCTAAAAAATACTGAAGCGAGACCGGTTGTTCCCTTTATTCTCATAGCCTCTTCTCTCTTTCTTCCTTTACCGGGTGGGAGAGAAGGAGAGTGATTGCATTAAAACTGAGAAAAATTGCAAGTTGAGAAGAAAACAGTGGAATAATAACTTACAATGTTCATTATGCTTTGACTTGACAGCAAATAAAAGCAGTCATTGCAATTCCAAATTCCATGTTTGCTAAAAAAAATCAAGAAGGGTGGATACCTGAAAGGCACAGAAAAGATGTGACCGGATACTTTCTGAGTTGTTTCACATCAAAACGAATAAACCCACGCCCCACGCCAAATTGTACTACCTAATGTGCATATGATATACATACCATAATGTCTAATTTGATGCAAAAGACTCGAAACAATGTTCCAGGTAATGTTTATAATAAATTTGAACACTTTAAATGGAAGTACGTAATCGGCGTCTCCCCGTCAATGTTTCATTTCATTCTGTTAAAAAAGGAAGTGATCACTTTGTTTAAATTTTGATGAAGAACCAACAAACTCGTCCTATTTCTCCATCCTGTTTTCTCTGCGACATTCCTCATCCATGTGCTTTGTTTTGTGGTGTTGGACATTTTTTACAAGCAACATTTGAACGGATTTATAAGGAAGTTATACCTTCACTTTTGTATTTCATTATATTCCCTGCCTTCGTTTTCTTTCTTTAATCTGTTTGGAATGCGGAGCTGACAAAAAGTAGCTGAACAGCAGCAGCTCGAAGATTAACGCCTGTCTCTCTTGTCCCCACAATCAACAATTCTCTCTATTCCATGTTCCATCCAAAGCAAAGCCATAATTTAAAGTCGAAAGTAGTTAGCAGGCAGGTAAGAAAATCATGCAACAAACAACCTCTCCAAGATCAAACAGAGAGGAGAGCCCAGCAAGAAGCAGCAGCACCCAAAATTGAAAATCCAAATCAAATCTTGAACATTGATCTTGAAGAAGCAAGCAGCAGCCTTGACAAGTTTTTCTTTTTATTTCGCTTGCTTTCCTTGGAAGGAAAGGTAAATAATAAAAGGGAAGGTGACAACAAGAATAAATAAAAGGGAGGAATAAGGTTTGTCTCCGCACTTCATTCTACAATAATAGTAATGAATGGCTTTTACTTTTTATACATTTTTTTACGATTCACACACTCCCAGAAATTCTTGGCTAAACCTTCATCTTTTCTCTTTGCATCCAAGACGATTGTACCACAATCATTTGTCTTCCTCTCTCCATGTACTCTGTTTGCATTGTATTGTGTCATGATCGCGAGAACCGATTTGGTTCTTTGCAGCTGAAATCGAAGTATCAAAGGGATGATTCTGGATTGGAATGCGCTGCAAGCTGCGGAAGACATTAGACGACAGATGCTGCCACATTTAAGTTAAAAGCCGTGGGACGATTGGAGTATCCACTTTTTTGAATTTGTTCACTCGCTTTTTCTGCATTTCTCGATATTCATTTGAGATGTATAATAGCTCCCAATTCCGAAGCTAGAAACCTCAAAATACTAAACAACAATTGGCACTCATTCATGATGATGATGGCACAAAGGAGGTAAAGAGAGAAAGATGCACACAATTATTATTATAACTCGATCTGGACTGCATCTTTAGACAGATCAGCATTGTGTGTTAAAGATTATTATCCGAACAATTTCTCCATTCTAATTCTATGCAATCAGTCAAGTGTGGCAAAGCGAGGTGAGTGAAATGAAATTTAATTTGTTTTTTTTGTGAAATTTCCTTTGTGCATGTATGGAATGATTGAAAAATAGAGACTCTCTCTCTTCCTTGGAAGGAGCTTGAGATCCTATATTGTCCAATGACATTTTATATTAGCAACATTTTTAGGAAAAGATTAGTAAAAAAAGAATCAAGTGGAAAGATGGAATGAAGATTCAATTTACGTATTTCATTCTTTCATTTTTTTAGTGTATACAATAATCTTTTCAAAAATTTTCCTACATGATCATCGTTGTACTTAAAATTTCATGCTAGCTCGTTCTCGTTCTTCTTTCTTTCTCGTGTCTATTGTTATAAATTCGAGGCAGAGGCTGAGACACCAAACAAAATGAGAAGGCAGAGGAGAGAACATGTAGGCAAAGTGTTCAAAGAAAGTTGAAGAAATTGTGGGACACATTAATTTTGATAAAGATCCAGGTTCATCTTTAAAACTATTTTTTATTTGTTTAACACGCAATGTGGTGATGCAATGCAATAATAATGGTTCAACAGAAGAAGACCCATTGTACACTGTTATTATCTATCTGGAAGGCAGGGTGAAACTTTCCATTCCAATCTTCAGGAGCAGTTGTTACTTTTCTTGTTTGCGGAGGCGTCTACGTCGTCGTCTACCTGTCTTTTCTTTGTCCTTCTATTACTTTTAACTTTTTTCATCTCTCTCCTCCACCGTTTATCACCAATTGTTATTGGGTTGTGCTTGGCTAAGTTATTAACAGTGAATTATTAGCTGTTACATTTTGGATTGCAAGGACGCACAGGTACAGAAGAGGGGGAATGGGAAGATGATTATGGCTGGAAGGAAATCAACGTCTCCTGTGACGATTGTTGTCGCTGTTTATGATATTACCCACATTTTAACTGGCTGGAAATCTTCTTCAACTGGAGCACACCTTTCCGTTTCTTTCTCGTCAATTTTCATTAATCATCTTTACATCTGCATCTTCTTAACCTTAATCCTAATCCCATTTCTATTATGCTCACCACTTACTTATACGTACGAATCCAATGAATGTGTCAGTAATAATAGTGCAGTGTGTCATGAGAATGAAAGTTAGCGATTATATGAGCACAAATGGGAATATAAAACCTATGAAGTGTAGTAGGTTGTTGGTTAGAGACACTGTTATTACCGTCGGCATGCTCTTGAGACCTCTGAAACTGACATTTTCTGCTGATTGTTACCTGCAACCTGCAAAGTACAATTCTTTCTTCGACGTTTTGGTTGTGTTAGACATTTTTCTACCATTCTTTGAGTACCTCATTGTTGGGTTTCTTGAAAAGCGTAGGGGAGAGAGAGGAAATTGCCAGGTACATGTGAATGAAACAAGTATGGGCCAAAAATGCTATCACCGAAAGACGTAACATGAGTGAAATTGCAATGGAATGCAAAGGAGAAAACGTTCATCCCATAGGTACCTACTTTAAATAGGAGAGTACTCTTAACCTCGGTCGTATTTGTTTGTAATTCCAATCAATCTGGGTACACATTCCAATCCAATAAATGATGCCTCTAAAATCGACGACGATTGCTACTGCTGCTACCCCTTTTCTCTATTACAATTACTACTCATGATGATGTGCCTTGATGATGATGATTATGGAATCGTTATTGTTGCAGTTGATTAAAATTGCGACTAATCTTCAATACCTGTATTATTCTTTCTAACGATCCGATGCACCGACCCACTTTTTGATTACAAGAAAAGAAAACCGAAAGAAAAGCGACGCTTTTGTGCTTACAGCGGCTTTTGTTTTTACTATTTTTTCTTTGGTCCATTTCTCATCCTTTCTCCTTCCTGAAAATCCATGAGATGAAAGTAATCAATTTTGAAGTTTGAAAAGTATGAAGAAATGAACAACAAACCCTAATTTTTTTTAGAGACAAGAGTACTTCAAATGTGTAATTGTAATAAGTTGAAGAGGAACATCCTTCCTCCTCTCACATTCCCTTCACTCTCTTCTTGTTAGTCAAAATAGCTACCTTTTGGTTTTTAAAGGGGGTGACTGGAGTCGACTGAGAGAGAGCAGTTCATTTCTGAGAACCACTCCTTGAAACAATCTGTTTTATTTTTTACGCGCAGTCTGTTCTTGTTATTATTTTTCTTTTTCTTTCTACTGTAATAAGTCTGGAGAAGACAGAGAAGTACCCAAACCAAAATACAATGTACCTGAGCTCATCCATCCACTCTGTTTCTGACAGCCAGAGAGGAACCGAAAAGGCATCGGGATTTGTAGCATTTGAGTGACCCTGTTGTAGGCACACTGGCAGAGAGAGATAGACCCTTATGGAATGCTTCCTATTTTAAACAATAAGAATGAGCCTTGCTTTCTGGAGTTTTACGTTATGTGTTTTGAGAAGAAGTAGGAGTGAAAGGGAAAATGAAAAACAAGACCCTTCATCTCTCGCCTTTGTGTTACAAAAGTGTAAAAATAATGTAATGCGTAACAAAAATAAATTTCCCCTCGAATAAACCCATTAGCTTTATGATACTCCTCGAGTAATTTGTCAGGCTCAAGTTGAGTGTGGAAGCATTATTCCTGTTAACGATTGAAATTTTCAGAGAAAGCAGTAAAAACATTTTATGATTGGTGAGTAGCATCACCACGGGATTGAACGTACCTGTGTAAAAATCCTTCAGTTCGTTGAACATATTGGAAAGGTGTTTGCAATCAATATTAGTCAACAGGTTGTGCAATGCAAACTGTGGCATGTAAATAAAGGGATAACGGAAGAGCCAAAGATTAATTAAAGCTAACAATGTCTGGACGTTGTTAATGGAAATAAGAGCAGAGAAAAGTGTGAGTGTTGTGTAGGGCAATAATTTCAATCTGTGCAATTGAAATGGGTAGCAGCAGCAGCAGCACATAATAACCGTAATCATAATCATAATCATTATTTACCCTTGCATAAATACCAACACCTTACAATCAGCTTTGTTTGGTCTCTCCTTCTTACCTGTTTTCAGACAACTGGGCTAATGCCAGTTGCATATATTCGTTCGAACCAAACTAAAATGCTTCCAGCAGATCCAGAGACTCCACTGGGAAATTCATTTATGATTGGTGAAGGGGAAACAGTTGCTTGTACACGAAAAAAGGTGATGGAATATAAAGCAGTGTAACTTTTCTTCGTCCTGTAGAAAGTTAGGTACCAAGTTGAGAGCAATCATCATTTTCTTCTTCAGTTCATCAATCCAATTCAAAGGACTCAGGTGTGTTTTTGGTAGAAGGAGCAACAAGTAGCAGAAGAAGAGACGTGTACATTGTGCATTATTACAGTCACATTAAACCAGTCTTAATTCCCAATCGGAAAAGAAAAGTACCACTTGTAGTAACAATTTTGGTTTTTTACCAGCACCACTCCAGCTTAAATACTAACTACCATTCACCATCAATTTCAAAGTCAAAAAGTGAGAAAATTAGTGACTGAATGAGTCAAAGGAGTGGTTGGATGGAGTGAAGATTGAGGAATATAAGGAAAAAATCAAAGCAAGTGTTTCTTCAATTGTGGCACTTCACTTCTTCTGAAGAATTATCCTTTTTATCCATCCATCCCTTCTCTCTCTGATTTGGAAGGAAAGTTTTTGTTCAGTTGGACTTGAAGAGTGACGGAGAGAAGTGGATAATTTTTCCCTTCTGTAGGAAAAGTCAATTGGGGAAGGAAGTAGGATATTACTTAACAATTTGATTGCGGAGCTGTGAACGTTAAGTGAAGTCAGTTAAGTTGGTACCTACATAATGGACGTGGCGTGAAGTGGTGGAAGAGGTGATTTTGTAAATTGGTCGTAGTGGCTATTGTGGATGGGGCAAAGTGTGAATTTAAATTTAAGGTCGGTCGTCGTCGTTTCTCAAAAAGATCAATCATTTCCCCCTTTGGACACAGAGGATTGTATAATGATAATTATTATTACGACCACTAAACTGTATTTCCTGCGTCCGTGATTTACTCTGGATTTATGACTACCACTTCCCTCCTCAAAGCCTCATTATTGTGGGTGAAAGAATGGTATGAATTACGCCTGTGGTGGTGTAATAACCACGTTGTTGTGTAAGTTTCTTTTGAAACCGCATTAAATCTTTCGTGTGATTTTCACTCAGATTCTCACCCATCATTACGTAAATGACTGGGTTAGTCGGATAACTTTCTGCGTATAACATGACGTTGTCTGATTAACCAAAAACCAGCAATGGGGTACTATATTTACGTGGGTAGCTGCGGCACCTTTCACACAAGGTGCTTGATGCTCTTTTCACCTCCTTCGTCCGTTTGTCTTCGTCTTAACAATGAAAATGATTATTGGGGATTTATTGTTTCACTACGGCAGATGTAGCTTTCAAGGCGTTTAGAAACTGTTAACAATGGTTGTGGAATCAGGACACAGAGACTTCGTCCACTTGACTTTTAATTTGATTTGCTTTGTCATTACATTATGCTCCTTCCATTAACTTACAAGTAAAGTCGGCATAATCAAAAAAGAGATGCATTTTCTTTGTATTCCCTGCATTTTGGTCACAATTGTTCAAGGGACTTATTGTGAAGAAAGTTGCTTTAATTCTGTTTTAGTTGGAAAGAGTAATTATTTATTAGGTAACTTTTAGAAGGTACCGAAGAGTGGATATAGTTTCTGAGTGCGATGCGATGCCATGGAGTGTGAGAAAGGTTAGAGAATGCATTCTCCCTCTTTTTCAAGAAAAAAAACTGTCGACTCATTTCACACTTTTTGAAGTGGTGAGAACAAAGAGGCACAAAAGTTCTGGTTCTGGAGTCAAGAAATGCTACTTTTCACCACATTTGTTTCTAATTCTATACAATCGGCAGAGGTTGCAATCGGCATCGGTATCCTCTCCTCAGATCAGAAAGGGGAAAAGATGAAGGAAAGCAAGGACTCAAAACTCTTTATAAGGCGTATGCAACATTTAAATATTGTTTCATGCAATGAGGTGGTTTAATTTACAGTTTACACACACTTTCACTTATGTTAAGAGAAAAAAGTCGATTATAACCGCACTATTGTCTAACAAAGTTTGTGTTTTTTAAAATTTCAGAACAGCCATCAGCTCACACACTGCCTGAAGTGTCCTCCTCTCCTCATCGAAGTCTTATGCATCCCTCAAAAGAGATATCAGTGATTACCTAATGTGAATAAGATGCTGCACGCAGTGCAGAGGACACAGAAGGAAGAATTCTTTTTGTAGCTTTCCTGCCGTCGTCATCGTCGTGAAATTTTATTCCTCCATTGCCTATTTGTCATCGATCTCATGTTTAAAGGAAACAAAAACAAAGATATGATCAGTAGGAAGGAACGGAGAGCAATATGTTGGACGTAGTTTAACTATGGGAAAGGAAAATGATTTATCGTAATGTGAAAGACGGTACAACATTCATTTTCTTCTATTATTATCATCATCATCTTCATCGTCATCCCCTCTCCCTTCGTCGTCGTCAGTCGTCAACGTGATACTAGACAATAAACGATTGGAATTTGATTATTCATCCTATCCTGGACAGAGGAATGCATGAATTTGTTATTATTGCCATCATTTGAGAAGTCAAAGGAAAGGATAAAGAAGACCTACAGAATATTATTTAAGAAGAAAGAAGAAGGATGATTCTCAAGAGGACTCTGTGGATGAATAATATCGTCATGACGACGAAAAGCTCAGTCCTCCTCTTCTCAATATCATTCCTCCTCTTCTTGTCCTCCTTTCACGTCCACGGAGTGAATGGGAATGGTAAGTGAAAAGAATTAAAACAACCTCTGCTTTTTTAATTTATAATGCTTAATCGCTATTACGTTGTCAAGACCTCGTTAAATAGTTCCACGATCAACACACTTTCACAATACGTACGTCGTACCTACAATTAACAAGCCTCCTTTTGATGAGTGGTTAACGAAAGACTTTTTTTGTGTTGTGAGTCGAGTCCATTGGAATTCTAATCCGTGGTTTCATTTTAATTCTTTCCCATTCATTGATCGTCTCTCCTCTTTAAAAAGAATTTTAAATACGTGATGTGATGACGATGACCGGGAAATGAGCCACGGGAAATAAAGTTATACCCAAAATCGAATTACATTGTATGTCAAACCGTAGTAACGTATAATAATCATTGAATGAAAGAAATATTTGTTCCCAGCAGAGACTACATTGGTTAGGTTGGTGGGCATGGAATACTTTTTAAGAGTGGCTGATTGATGAGTCAAGAGATGATAAAGCAGAAAGCTCATCCATCCGTTGCTGTTGGATGATAAAATATAAAATATTAGGATGTAATAAATCTCGGATGTTGGCAAGATAAAGAGGTACGAACGAGTAAATGTTGATGTACAATTTTCCGAAAATTTCTTCTTATTTGACTTGCAAGATTACTCTGACAGTCACTTCCTATGCGGCTGTGGTGGTTGCAAACAAGGTGTAATTTATTTAACTTTTCTAAAGTCTGTTCTGGGGATGGAAATGTACCTGGTTTATTTAGATGCGTTTCAGAGTTGCTTGGTTAAAAACGAATTAACGAAATGAATAACGGTTAAATTCGGACAATTCTTGGAAACAGGTAGTTAGGGTATCAAAATTACTTTAAATTACAGTATTACTCTCGGTGACATCGCATTTTGACAATTGTCACACTTTTTTTTTTATATACAACCTTTCAAATTTTCTTTCTTGGCTGTCAGATATTATTGATGACTGTTTTGTTGCTATGAGTGTTGAACAGTTTCATTTTTAGGGTTCTCACGTCACAAAGTGCAATAATTATGTCACTCCGGACGGAATAGGATTAAGGAAAGAGTTTGCTGTAAAATGTGGACAGTAGGGATAATGCAAGTTTTAGGGATAAGTAGTACAAACAATAACAGAAGACAAATTGAGAGTAAATTATTCTTGCACTCTCATCCTTTTTCCTGTATTTTTTTCCTTTGTACTCGTCTCGATGTCATACATCAACATAAAATTGTCAACGTTTACAAATCTTTTTTCGGTTTCCAGAGAAAAGTAAATACAAATTGTTTTATTGCTATTAATAATGATGATCTGTGAGTAAACTGTTCCCATGTCAAGTGTCAATCATTGTTACCTGTCATTCTAGAATGAAAATAGTCACCACTTCATGGCTTCAACAAGCTGCCTTGTTTGTTTCCCTACACTCTCACCAGTTTCCTGTCTAAACCTGACCAGATTTATTGCTCATTTCTCATCCCTCCTTCTACTGTGACTGTCCATTTCATTAGGCCGTTCCAAAAAATGTATATAAAAAACTGGACAAGTTGGAAGAGTTGCATTTGCATTGACTTTCCTATCGTAGGAGTCATTTACATTCTGTTGTCTTATGTTGTGTGACTTGGCCCCTGCAAAAGTATAGAAAATGTGTAATAACATTCTGGCTTTATTTTAATTAGGACAATAATTCATGGCTGAGAAAAAGGTGACAGCAGGGATGCTCCTCATAAAAAAGTAGTGACGATTATGCATTGATATACCTTTCAGGGGGGAAGTCATTTTTATTATTATTGGGTCTTGATGAAGAACGGATGAGTTGAATCCAATGACAGAATATATAAAAAGGACGTGGTACGTTTATACTTGTGTACTTCCTTGGTTGAAACGATCAAATAAAATAAATAAGTACTAACATCATTGGCCCAAATAAATTTTCTCTAAATGGTGACATTTTTTGTAGTAGCTGTTGTGCTACCTGTGATGCAAGTACTTGAATTATTTTAGTTTCCATTCATTTGTCCTAACGAAGTAACGTGTAACTTTAGAAAGAAGTCTTGAGACGACTTTTTTCTACAATCTTAAAATCTTGTATCTCTGGTTTGACTGTGATTGCAGGAGCAAGAGAAGGGTGAAAGAATGGATGGATGGCTGGAATAAAATAAAAGGTGGACGTAAAGTTAAGCTAAGTGTTCTTGGAGAATTAATTTTATGTCAGGTTGTTTCAGTCATTTTTTTTTATATTGGAGGACTTTTTGTTGGGCTAGGTCGTGCCTTGCATTATAATGAGGAAGGGAAAGGAAATGCTACTTTCCACTTTAAATATTTCTGTGCATTCGAATTTCGAATGAAAGCAGGCCGAATTGGTTTCTGGTAGTCAACATCATGAATCCTTTTCATGTAAGCGTTTCTTTATGACACGTAATAAGTCACAGGTTAATTGCTTTCTCCAATTTAACATGGGTCATGCATCAACAATAAATGAGTATGCGACAAAGAATCGTAGAAAGAAATTTATTAATTAACTTAAAGCTTTGATTTATTTTGTAACGAATGATACGTACAATAACAATACTGAATTCATCTTTTTCTTTGCAGGATCGGATTTTGGTAAATATTTCAAAAGGACGCCCCAGAGCATTGTGGCACCTCCTGGTGACCGTGTCACTTTTCAGTGTGAGACAAATATTCCACCAGAAAGGGTAAGATGTCTTGTGTAATTTTAGTATCTATCTATTCTCAAAATCTGTTCAGTAGTCGTTAAAAGATTTTCATTAGTCGTTATTTATACTAATTAAAAGATTTTCACGACTTGTCTGTTTCCTGTTCTTGTCGCTTTATCTCCTTTTTTTACTGACGAGATACTCAATTAATTGGCATTAAAACAACGCCTATATAAGGGAACTGTGTTTCTTGTTTGAGTCGAGATGGATTCTTGATTTCCAGCTAGTAATGATGAGAAACCAACACTTCTATCAATCACGACTACATTGACTTACTCTTATGAGCACTCTTGTATACTCATGGTTTACTTATCAAAAAAACTATAATTAAAATGTCAGGTCCGATGGAAGCTGAATGGACGTTTCCTGAATCCCAATAATGAAACGGACATCAGGGTCGGGGGCTCCTTTTTAGTAGTGAAGGTGGGAAAGGTAGTGGACCGTTACATGCAACATGTTGGGGATTATCAGGTATACATTTTTCAGTTGTTAATTAATAAAAAGTCGGCTGTGACTAATTAAGTCATCCCTATTTATACAGTGTGTTGCTGACTTTGGTGCAGAGTCTCTAACGTCACTTCCTGCCCAATTAACAATCGCAAAACTTGATCAATTCCCACCTCATCCCAACAAGACGCTAGAAGTCATGGAGGGAAACAGCTTAGCCATTTTTTGTGACCCACCGTATTCCAATCCCTCACCCGTCCTACAATTCTGGAAGGATGGGAAACCTTTGGAAAGTGAAACTGGAGAAAGCATAGTCACAGCGGATTCCGGCTTTCTCCACATGTACAATGTGACGCAGTCCGACTCTGGACTCTACTGGTGTGCTGCTTCAAACCACATCACCACCGAAACCTATCCCGCCCCTTGGTACACTCGGGTGGTTGTGTCCCCTAAATCCAAAGGAGGGAGAAAGCCTCCAGAGTTTCTTCTCAAGCCAAAAAGCTTGTTCGTTGTCCCAAAAGGTGATTAAAACTACATTTTTTTCCGAATTAGAAGCATAACTTTAAATACATGTTCTTTAGATGGCAATGTGAGCCTGGAGTGTGTGGCAGTGGGCAATCCTCCTCCATTTGTAACATGGAGAAAGTTGAGATCTCCACTATCCTCGAACCACTACAAGTCAGTCCATGGGACCCTTCATTTGTACAATGTCAACGTTGCTCATGAGGGAGAGTACGTGTGTGAAGCGTACAATGGGGTGGGTGAGGCCCTCACTTCCATGACGAGCATTGTTCTCAACAGTAAGTTTTTCAAAGTAATTGCACTAAAGATTTACGGCATAACAGGTGTATTAATTTTACTTCTTTTTCTATCACAGGCATGCCCAACATAACAAAGGCCCCAGTCAATCAAGTGGTGGAAGAAGGGGGTGAGTTGATGCTTGACTGTGGGACTGAGGGACTCCCCAAGCCAAGGGTTTATTGGGTTTTTAATGGCTACAACGTCATAAACGATGGAAATGTGCAGAGTTTAGGTGACTTTTTACCCTTTTTAGTTTGTAGAACCTAAAGGAAGTACAAAATTACAATACAGTTTTTTATATTTCTGTTTAGAATGGGGTCTTAGAATTTCTCAAGTTGAAAAGAGGCATGCGGGTCTCTTCCAATGCTTTGCAGTAAATCCAATGGGCTCAGTTTATGCTCCTGTGGAAGTACGAGTCCTTCCCAAGCAGTTCACCAAGATGGCCTCTGACGCTTCACAGTCTCAAGTGAGGATATCTCGTACGGATGGAGTGCTCCCACCGACGGCAATCTTGAAAGAGGATTTAGACGATGATGACAACGATGGAGAGAATCTCCACCACTCCCATCCCCATGCACACCATCAGCACAAACTCAACAAATTCCACAGAGGAAAGCATAATAAGAGGAAGAAGCACAAGGGACAAGAAATGACACCTCCAAGCAAACCAGTGATCAATAGAGTATCGGATGATTCTGTGATGGTTCGTTGGACGGTTCCACCGAACAATGGATATCCCATTCAATTCTTCAAGATCCAGTACAAGGAAATGGGGAAAAGAAGTTCCCGATGGATGACAATCGATGACGACATACCACCGCATATCCATTCGTACGAGGTCAGAGATCTGAAAGTGGGACATGCCTACAGGTAAGGCTTCCTTGCAATGAGACCCTGCTGGATAAGTGTTTAACTAATCCATCTACACCCTGTCAGATTTCGCATTGCTGCCGTATACTCCAATAATGATAACAAGGTTGGACCCAACTCGGAAAAGTTTGTGTTACAAAAGGAAATGACGATGAGGCGGCCGATGTTCGCACCTGTGATAACCAACGCCCTTCCATTTAACAACTCAGCCATTCTTTTACGATGGAAGGTGAGTACTTACAATTAGTGACAATGTATCGTAGTAGGAGCGTAGCAAGTAATTGTCCAAATTTCCTTCCAGCACATGAAACCAGAGACAGGGATCGATGGCTACTTTGTCTACTACAGAGAAACGACGAGTGCTACAGAATATTCCAAAATCACAGTCCTTGGTCAAGACACAGAGAGTGCCTATATTTCCTTTCTGAAAATTGGAATTTCGTACGATATTAAAATCCAGTCCTTCAATCGAGCGGGGGCATCTGGTTTTAGTTCAATTGTCTCTGCGAGGACAACGGGTAAAATTATTATTTTATTATGCAAATCAGTGTTAGGATCTTAAATTCATACAATTAAATGTCTTTTAGGACAACCATCCACGGAAAAACCACACCCAGATTTGGCCGAAAAAGAGAAAGACTTACTCCCAGATGATGAACTGCCGCAAAACAGTGACCATTTGTACATCGTTTTTGGCTGCCTCTTCATCGGTTTTTGGATTCTTCTCTGTGTGTCTTGTGCTCTTTGTTATAAATGCAAGCAACGACGAGGTGAGGCATTTACGAATACTAATTTGTTGGATTGGATTTTTCTCTATTTACACTCAAACTTTTTTCTTTATAGCGGAGGAGGAAGCAAAGTACTCGCACCAGGATCCGGATTTGGATGTAGACAAGGGCCTTTCCCCAGACTTTATGAATGGGGGCCATTTGCACAATGGACACATCAACTCGTATATCCCCACCATCACATCACATTTGGATGAAAAGGTATTCACGTTTTTACATTGAGCGTGCATTACTCATACCCTTTCCTTTTTGTCCATAGGAAACATCATTCGTGGAACGATTCAACAACAATCGTCCCATCTCCCCTTCGCACTTGAACACCCACTCGTCAGTGTCTTCCTTCAAAGCAACAGCCTCCACCTTGGAAAGAGACACCGAGTTGACGATAATGACAAAGTTGAGAAAAGAGAGCATTGTTGATGCGAGGAATTGCAACTCTCTCCATCGTAAAAAGAACCAAATAAACTCCCTCAATCACAACAACCCCCATCATCATCACCATCATCATCATCATCACACGGGGAGTCTCAAAAAGCTCCCTTATGTGTCCTGTAGTAGTGAAGACTTGGACTCGGAGGACACGCGAGGAAGTCGAATATTCCCCAAAGAACATTACAGAGTTAGCAGAAAGCACAACAAGAGAAAAAGTGGAAGTGGTGGTGATTAGTTTCCCTTTGTTCAAATGAAGAGATACGTAAAAACCTATTGTCTTTCCACGCGTAATTTTTTTTATTTATTTCCCAGAAGAGTACAAAGACTTTGACCCTACTCAAACCTTAAAGAGGCTTTCCCGAGTGAAATCATGAAATGAAATGAGAAACAAGATAATGTGAACGTCATAATTTGTGATATTAGTCATTAAGGTGTATGTATAATCGTTGTAAAGGTTCCTTCGTGTTCATCAAAGTACTAACGAGTTTTAAAATGTTTTCGATATTTTATATCTTTGTATAGCCTTATAACCTTATTTCTGTTATCGAATAAGCATCGAATTGTTATTGAATAAAACTGAAAGAAGAACCTAAAAATGCCTCATATTTCGCTCTCTCTCTCTCAAATATTTTCAGCATCGTACTCGTATAAGCATTCATAATGTGCATAGTGTAGAATGTGGTCCAGACAGATATGATGACCACCAACCAAATGAGCCTTAATTGCATCCATTCAATTAGCTTAATCCAAATTATAGAAACTGGACCTTATCTTTCTTTCACATTTGTGTAAGATGTATGCAACATCCGATCCAGCAATTCTTTAGAAAGCCATCATTTGGGTGGATTGATTGGATCCATCATTATGGCAACCTTTCTTCGTCCTTGTCTGTTTGTCTTTCTATTTTGCACTTCAATTTTGGGAGACGTTACAAAATCTGCCAACCCTTTGTCTTGCAGAACAGGTGGGTACCCCCAAAGAACTTAAACATTATTAATTTTGACTCCTTCTAGACCAAGAATGCGAAGAAGACGCCAAACAATATTTGGAAAGTGTGTATGAGAAAGCAGCCTCCGCGTTGTGCAACAAAGTGACTGTGGCAGAATGGAACTACATGACTGACCTTACAAATTCTACAAAAGAGGAGGCACTCACGGACACTACAGTGGAGAAAGCTAAGTTTGACATGGATTCGTGGAAGGATCACATTAAGAACTACAACTACTCCGCTTTTAAGGATCCAGGGCTTAGGAGACAGCTCCGCTTTCTCAACATCGTTGGTCCCGCAGCCCTGAACACGGTCGATCTGACTCAGGTTATATCTATTTTTACTTTATTTGATGAGGACAATTTGAAGATGGTAGAATACTTATACAGTATTCGGACATTCTGGCAAAGATGTCAAAAATTTATGGGACGACAAAAGTGTGCCCGTATGAAAATCAGGAATGTGAGGATTTGAACAAGGATGGATTGAGTTTGGATCCTGGTGAGAACATGCATTTGACTTCCTAATTTAATTAAATTTGCTCTTTCTTTCAAAGACATTGAAGAAATCTTGGCCAGCTCAAATAATGATTCCCAATTGGCCTATTTGTGGGAAGAGTGGCATAACAAGGTTGGTGACCCCGTAAAGGAATTGTACGAAGAATTTATAATCCTGGCAAACAAGGCTGCTAAAGCAAACGGTTTGATACCAGTTTCTTAATTGAACTAGGCGAACTAGAGACTTTTTATAGGGTTCGACAACATGGGAGATCTTTGGATATCAAGTTACGAGACAAGTGACTTTAAGGAGGACATGAAGGCAATTTGGGAAAGCGTTGAGCCCCTTTACGCCGAACTATACGCTTTTGTTCGTTATAAGCTACGCAAAATCTATCATTGGCGTGGTGTATATGAAGATCCCATTCCGGCACATCTTCTAGGTCTGTTTCATATCTGATGGATTGATTCCTTGGCACATTTGAATCCTTTTTTCTCCGTGCAGGAAATATGTGGGGGCAGTCGTGGGAAAATGTGTATCGTCACGTTGTCCCTCACCCTCACAAACCCGTCTTTGACATAACTGAAAAATTGCAAGAGGTAAAAATTCTCTCCCCTTCCTTCACTCCATCATTTCAATCCATTTGCAGAAATTTCCTAGCACACTTGCCGGAGTACGAGGGATGTTTGAGGAGGCCAATGGATTTTTTACGGGGATGGGTTTGAGTGACATGAGCGTGGCCTATGGGGATAAAGCTTTAATTATGAAACCCCAGGATGGGAGAAAAGTAATATGTCACGCCTCAGCTTTCGAATTTTGTGATGGCCAGGATTTCAGGTGAAATGAGACAAAATTCTTATCTTTTCATAAAGAACCAAGATCATATCGTTTTAGAATAAAGATGTGTGCAAGGGTTAGCCAAAAGGACTACATGGTTATTCACCACGAGCTAGGACATATCCAATACTACATGAATTACAGAAACCTTCCTCTATCCTTCAGAGAAGGGGCTAATCCTGGATTTCATGAAGCGGTACGTTGACCAAGTGCAAGTGCAACCTAACATATTTAACAGAAATCGACTAAAATAAAGATAGGAGACACCATTGCACTATCCGTGTCGTCTCCACGGCACTTGGAGTCTCTGGGGTACATTGAGTCACACGACGTGGATGAAGACACTACCATAAACTTTTTAATGAGAAGGGCTCTCGAGAAGGTTGAAAGTTAATACGTTTTTATAGTTCATAGTTGTAAAGAAATCAAAAGAGAAATTGTGTTATTGAGAAATTGCTATTCTGTAGGTAGCTTTTATCCCATTCGGCTATCTCCTTGACTTTTACCGATGGCAGCTATTTGACGGTTCAATTCCAATGGCTAATGCGGAGATTGACTGGCTAAAACTTAGGTATAGTATTTCATTATTCAGTCGCTTCTTCACTGTTTTACATGCATCTTGTGCAGAAATGAAATACAAGGGATTATCCCACCCGAGCGCCGACACCCTTGGAGTTTTGATGCAGGGGCTAAGTACCACGTTGTGTCCAACACTCCATACATCCGCTACTTCTTTAGTACCATCCTGCAATTTCAACTTCATAAAAGCCTCTGCATTGCTGCCAAACAGTACGACCCTGACAAACCATTAAAGCGGCCTTTGTACAATTGCGACATAAGTGGTAACCGAGCCGCTGGACAAATTCTTAAGTACAGAATTTAACAACAACTAACCAATTTCTGTCCTTGATTTGCATTTTTTTTTTTATACAGAAACTTATTGGAAAAAGGATCTTCCATCCCCTGGCAAGACGTTCTGGAGGAAGCCACTGGGAGCCGAAATTTGAATGCGTCAGCATTACTGGAGTACTTTGCTCCATTGCGGAAATATTTGATCGAGGAAAGATTGGAGCTTGGGTATCCAGCACGTTGGAGATTGCACGCGTATGAGAACCGGTATTCATATTTCGATGATGTTTCGCAAAGCCGGTTTGTAGACGTGGTTATCGTCCTCGTAATGATCTTCTTTTCAATTCTGTTAGCTATTATTTTGGGTGGCTTGTGTTATTACGTATATCTGAAGTGTAGAGAGAGGTGAAGTGTAGAGGCTATCTACTTATTAAAATTCTACTGTCTCACGGTACCCCACGGTAGCTTGTTGTTCTTAAAATAAAGTTGTGAATGGAAGGAATTATTGTTATTTCAGTTTTCTCCCAGGTTAATTTATGCATAGAAAATATTGGTGATAAGACATTCTTTAGTCACCATCTCATCGTTAGTAGGCTGCAGCAGTCATTCTCCACTGTAAATTCAAAGCTTTGAAGATTTTGAAGCATTGAATTTTTGTCTCACTTTGATAGCATCCATTCAACCTTCCTCTGACTGGAAGAATTAGTTAGCATTGATTGGTCATTGATCCACTTTAATCAAACTCGGCAGTGTACATAGGTCAATTTCACATTCATTTACTTGTAGTTAGCTTATCATATGTTTCAAGTTATCCATAGCAAGTTGACAAGTGGCATAAACAACCAATAAATAAACAAACTTCGAAGAAAATTTTATCCGTTGCTAAAAATTTATTCTGTCACGGTGCAAAGGGTCATCATGACAGGAAATGTGGGTACTGTTTCTCAATCGTTGTCCACAGCACTGACTCCGTTTATTGTGTAGGGAGGATTCTTTGAAAAGGACCCACTTTTGATTTCTGAGAGTAACGGAATCCTCACCATAAAAATCAATAGACCAGCTAAGAAAAATGCACTTCATTTGGAGGTTAGCTTGATGTCATATCTACTGCTTTTTCATTTCACAACGATTCCTTATACTTTATTGGTAGATGTATAAGGAAATAACAAACATTTTTCGACGCTGTAATGAAGACGAGTCTGTAAAACTTGTAGTCATGACGGGAGTTGGCGACTACTTTTGTAGCGGAAATGATCTGAGTCAGTTTATGCAACTTGAGGGATCCGACGATCCCTTGTCGAAGGCTAAGGCTGGATGTGCTGTAATAAAGTAAGGTTTGACTGTTAAAGACCCGCAACTAACTACACACTTAATCCCGGTCACGTTAGAGATTATGTGGCCGCGTACATCGATTTGACCAAGCCCATTGTTGCGATTGTGAATGGTCCGGCGATAGGAATTGCAGTCACCACTTTGACACTTTTTGATATGGTGTTCGCCTCAGACAAGGTACCCACAAAAGACGTCTTGAATTCGATCTGTACCTTTGATCATAATAGGCCACCTTTGTTGCTCCGTTCACGACCTTGGGACAATCTGCTGAAGGATGCTCTTCTTACTTATTTCCAAAAATTATGGGATACTCAAGGGTAAAATGAGACAGTCTCCTCTGATTTCTTTGGAAGCACTTGAAAAAATATTTTCAGACCGGGGCTCTGTTACTTTTTGGAGAAAAAATTGGAGCTCAAACAGCAAAAGATTGGGGCCTTGTTACGGAAGTGTTTTCTCATGAAAATTTGGAAAAAGAGGCTTGGAAAAGGATAAATCAGATGGTAAAACTACCCACAAAGGTGACAACATTGTGACTGTATTTCATTCCAATCAGTGTCAGTCTTACAATTGTAGTAAATCTCTTTCAGAGCGTAATTTTCTCCAGAGAATTGATTCGGGGGGAAGAAAGGGCAGCTCTGCACGAGGCCAATCGAAAAGAAATCGAGAGGCTGGAAGAGAGAGTCGTTTCGGATGATGCCATCAACGCAGTCATGAACTTTTTGTACAGAAGAGCCAAATTGTAAAACAGAATTTACTTAAGAACGTAGTTGTGTGACAATAAAATTTGTCAGTGATGACTCGGCATAAATCCAACTGGATTCGAAATTTGCTGCGAGTGCAAAACTAATTGATTTTGTATTTTTATTACTTTATGATCCCGCAAGATATCCAACTCTGTGACTGCCAATTTGCGGCTCAGTAGATAAGTAATTTGGAGCTTATCAAACAGGCTCAATGGTCTAGGGGTATGATACTCGCTTTGGGTGTGAGTGGTCCGGGGTTCAAATCCCCGTTGAGCCCATATTTTGCAAGGAAAACTAGATTTCCCGGTCACCAGTTGTTCTTTTTTGCCAACGTTGTGTCTACAAAAAAATATTTGCACATGAGCAGATTGGATTGAGTCAGTGATCGGGGCACGCTGAAACATTCCGTCCTTGCTTCCTCAGGCTTCTCTCTCAGATTGACTTGATTCTCTTCAAAAGATAAAAAAAAAATTAGTTTCCAAAACTCTGTAATGCTGCTCGAGCCGCTTAGGTTAAAAACTTATGGGTGATGACATTGCCACGGGAATGGTCCATTTGTCCTAAAAATACTGGTCTCATTAAAAAGCATCTTAAAATTATGAGAAGTGTGAAAGACTCATTACACCCACGCATCAAGAAGACTCACGCCATCATTATTATTATTGGGTCTAATTCGACGCTAATTTGATTTCCTGCTGTTGTAAACCAGAAAATAATGGTGAGAAATTCGTCTCTGTCCAGCAGCAACTGCAGAATGCAAATCTACTGAAAAAGTTGGAAAAAGGGGATTGTCTACATTGTATAGCTTCTACTGTTGTAACAGCGACACTTGCCATGGCCCTTCCACGTCTACAGTTTTATAAGTTAATTAACTTCATCGGAGCAGTTCTCCAACGGTTTGATCATCCAGTTTCAATAAGGGAGCCGCGACATAGTTGGACGAATGATGTCGACCCATTTGTATCCACGTCGTTGGGAGGGTATCATGGATATCGAATGTCGGCGATGAATGGCAGGGACGTGTATGCATTTGAAGGAATCAGATATGCTGAGCCACCGTTGAGATTTGAAGTACAAAAGATATTGTTGTCTTTACTCTCTTAAGCCTGGACATGTTTCAGATCCCTCAACGTAAAAGAGAGTTCCAGGGCAATGTCTCAGCCAAGGTTCCTGGCCCTGAATGCATGCAAATGTATTTCGGGTTCCAACTTTCCTTTACGGGAAACCTGCCTTTCATCGGCAGTGAAGATTGTCTCACCTGCAACGTGTACTCTCCAATGGTATGGACTATGCCAATCACAGGGTAATTTTGTTAATATTCCTTTCCTTTGGCATATAAGCTTCCATCAAACGGCACGAGTCCCCAACTTCCGGTGCTATTTCATGTGCACGGAGGTGGATTTGAAAGTGGAACGGCCAATGACTGGGGTCCAGCGTACTTACTGGAAAGAGATATGGTCCTAGTCAACTGTCACTACAGGTGCATTCTAAGTACCCATTAAATATTTACGCCTACTACGTTTCACTTAATTGTATCCAGGGTGGGCATTTTCGGTGAGTGGGGCTCAAACCCAAAAATATGTAACACATCAACAGAAAGTACAAGAAAATAATTTGATTTCAAAGGATTTTTGACCACGGGAGACGCTTATGGACCAGGTTGTTGTTACATTCGATTTTTTAAGCCAAGCTAACCTGGATTACTGATTTGATTACACCATTCTCCAGGGAATTTTGGTTTACGAGACTTGAGAATGGCTGTGGACTGGGTGCATGAACATATCATTAATTTCGGAGGTGACCCGAATAAAATCATTCTCTATGGGAGCTCGGCTGGAGGAGCCATGGCACACCTCCTAGCAATTTCCGAATATGGTCACCAGGGGAAAATTGCAGGAGTGATCTCTGGCTCGGGAAATGCGATGGCCACATGGGCTGTGAACGATCCAAAGTTCGGTCTGGAAATGACACGCAATGTCAGACTTTTGTATTTATTTTTAAGGGGTAAGGTAAGAAAGCTTACCAAACTTGTTCTTGTGGACGTACAGGTCGCATTGCAAAACTTGTG
>JAQIWU010000855.1:0-21027 GCA_034696445.1 Isotomiella minor | reverse complement strand
CTAATCTAAGAAAACTAAAATTCGTTCCTGGAGTACAGAGAGATGCCCAAAAATGTACCATAATGTTATGTGAATGCTGGAGAAAGTCAATTCCGCGCTCACATAACTACTGCTTCTTATCAGCCTTCTCCCTTCCTTCACGAGTTTCCTTCTCTTATTTATAAGTGGAAGACATCTAGTAAATATTGAAGGCACAACACGACATTTGCGTTTGATTTGATTTCTCTCTTTCTGAGATAAGATGTTGGTTATGGCGGCGTCTCCATTTTCCGTCCACCCACCCTAAGTACACTACCTACTTAGATAGAATGGACTGCAATACTTAACATAACCTAATGTCATTTTGCACTGTTCTTTCAAATGATTGCTGGATTTTTCTCTCCCATTTCCTTTTCGTCGGTTAGGTTAGCAACTTATATATCCCAATTGCCCAAATACTTTGTCATCCATTTGGATAAAATGGGGCATTGGATCTGCCACACTGCAATTCTTATTTATGCAACAGATGAGTAGTCGACGTATCAAGTAGTTCAGATTCATTCAGCCTCACCGTCCATCATGTCATGAAATGATCTCACTTTTTTCCTTCCTTGGTTGCGAAAGGTGGTGCATCTTCTTTCAACTTTTAGAAGAAGAGAAAGGAAAAGGAAGGAGTGGAGTGAAAGTTAGAGGGAGGGAGGGATAGATATCTATGTTGGCAAAAGTGACTTGTTGTATTAAAAAGCAAGTAAGGCAAGGTGAAAGTGAAAGGAAGAATTTCTTTTGAATTCTAACTATGACGACTTTACTTTCCCTCCTCTTCATGGGCCTGGTGAAAGACGACAGAAAGGAAGAGACGGGAAAAGGTTCCGTTCCTAATTCTTTCACTTCACCTACTCACTCTTTACAATTTACACAGAGTAGGCTGAATGGAAGTGAAATGAACACTGGATGAACAAACTGTCTGGGAGGAAAAAGACGGGCCATGTTGTGTTTGCCTATCTTCCCATTTCCTTTTTGGCTTGTTCAAATGCCTCAACTCAAGATGATAGGTTCACTTTGCTCTACTCTATTTCCCTTTACCTTCCAGCACGATTGAAGAGACGAAAACGCGACCCAAGATTGAGGCTAATAAAGTTGCAAAATTTTCACCTCCTCTGCTTTCATCCATGACGATGTGGATTTATAAATGAGAATCTAACACGTTGAATATATTCAAATGAACTTTTAAGGGGTTCAGCACAGGTAGTTTCGTTTGATTTGTTTCCTTCAAGGGCAATGTTATAAGAACAAAGGGAAGCCGTAGTGAAAAGCACGCTTAGGAAGATGAGGATGCGATTCAAACAATAGCTATTTCGCCCTCCAATTTCCTGGTACATACGGTCCAAACCTCCCTCAATTTCTTCAGAATTTAGATAAGAATCTACATGCATCTGATATATAGCCAAGTTGCAGCATAATGAAGGTGTAAAAAGTAGAAAGCCGGATGTGAAGAAATCAAGAAGGGACGACGAGAGTGGAAGGGGTGAGTTTTCTCTGGAGCGTGTTAGATGAGGTGAGGTGAGCCCGTTAAGTTCGAAGGCAGCGTAAGTATCCCTCATTTACATATTTTATTGCAAAACCAAGCCTCACAACTTGACTAAAGTGCAAGTATGTATAGAAGAGGCATAGTAGCATAATACGGTTATGACTATGGCACTGCTGCCTGCTGCATAAAGTTAAAAGGGAGCAGTAGTGAAGATAAAAAGACCACTGTAGTATACTTAAATTAGCTACTCAACTTTGACTAAATTTAAATCTCTATAATACACACTCTCACAAAAAGAGAAGGAAGTGGGAGCGGAGGAAAGAAGAAAGAAGAAGAAGGGGAGCCAACATAACGTAAACATGAACATGTACATGGGCCTGCGACATGACTGGCATGAATAAATTCAATGACCATTCTTTGGGGAGTTGTTAAAATGTAAATTTTATTAATTCCATTCATTCATTCATTTTAGTATATCCGACTAATACAACCGTATGCTGAGTCCTGCCCTTTACTCTGATCCAAAAACTCAGCAAGGGAGAAAGAAAGTCATAATCCGCCACCATTATTATACTATTTTTATAATATAAAAATGTGTCATGTTAATATCCTCGAGACGGTGAAAGATTCAAAAAGAGAACAAGTTAGGCAATTTTGTCTCAAAAGATATGGTGATCGCTTCCCATAAAAACTTTTTGGCAAACAATATTTGATGCACGCAGCTCAGCTTTAATGAACACGAGGAATTGAGTTAGCACTGTACATATACTACATAAGATACGAGGACATACATCTCACATCTTAAAACGTATACCTACAGATATGTCCGCTTATCCCCTCAGCAGCTATTTAATATGTTTATTAATTGTTAAAACTTGAGTACCTTTGAAGTTGGAAAGTCGCCATAATTTTATGCATAGAATTTTATCAACTCAGGTCCCTTACGTCCCTTTATAAAGAGACGAGGGACCAAAGCACCAGCCCGCGTTGGTTTCCGTTATGCAAAATAATCTTTATGATGCCGAGTTATCTTGGACTCCAACTCAAAGCTCAAACCATTTTGACCTCAACTTTCTCTTAATCCAATATCTCTTTTCTTTACTTACAAAAACAATTCTGGGCAACATAGGAGATATTAGTTGTTCTCAATTGGTAAGTTTCACTTCAACTCCTGATTTAAAACAAACGCAGAGGTCATTATTTCCTGTCTCACGGAGGTCTTCAGTTTCTCCATGGTTCATTTGTCTAACGGCATCATCCCCTGCACACCTTTTGCGTCCAAAAGAAAGTAGTTAGAGAAAATATAGTCATCCCACCTCCTAACTGAATTTCTTTTCCTTTAGATATATCTTACGACATGAAAGTTTTATGATGGTTGAAAGTAAAAAAATGCTATGTGTTTAGATGGTTGTCTAACCAGTTTTATTTCCCCTTTTTGTGTGGGAAGGAAGTAACAGTTAAATTTGCATTTCCACACAAGTATAGACATTTGGCCCACTCAATAGAGCTATGGCTTTTCTCTAGTTTTGTGACGAAATTGGTTTGCTTGCTGCTCTATGGGACATGCTCCTCTTAATGGATTTACGTTAAAAAAGAATGTACAAAAGTCTGTGCTGGGTTACAACATAAAAGTGAAAGTTATTTTTTACTTTCCTTCAAGCATACACAAGCTATGATAATGTAGAAAGTATAAAATAGGTACCATTCGAATTAATCCGTTAGAAAAAGGTATTATGTGTTCTGTGTAAATCATTGAAATAAAAATAAACATGTGTTTCAACTTTCACTTTCTGCGCGTTGCATTAAAGACACATCCCCACAAAACTCTGGCCTGAGAACAAAACCTGGAGCTGAAATGATTTTGCAGTAAAGAAAAATAAGTACAAACCTGAAATGATGTTTAATGCTTTCGTGAAATAGAAGAGAGGGAAAATGGTTTAAGTGTAACAGTCAAAGAAGTCCCAATGGCCCCATCTTCCATTTTAGGATTTTGAGTTTTCCTCCACTTTTATTTCCAGAAAATTTTCTTTTTCACCAGCAGAAAAAAAGGAAGGATGGTTGGAAAGCAAAGTCCTACTCCTATCCTTATGAGGAAGAAATACATATTTACAGGGCATATTTACATATGCCGGTGGTATTTGGCACAAGAAGAAAGTCATTACGTGAGTGCCAGGAACATTTCTGTGTGAAATCAGAACAGTCGACTCACAGAAGACTTAAACGGCCTTCCACACCTTCGCCATTTTGTGAGTGGTAAATATGGATTCTCCAAACTCTAAATGACTAAAAGCATTAGTGTACACACTGAACTTTATCCAGTTTGATGGATGCTGTGATTGGCTTACCATCACAAGCGCCGAAGTCATCATTTTCCATGCTGTAGGAAACTTCATTGATGCCCTATGATTAAGCAACAATGTTTTTCATCACGCCAATTAATGCCAATGTGCGGGCATTTCGCTTCATTGACTCTCCCGTCTATATGTGGACAAATTGTATTTACCCACTTCCCCCATGTCAGAAGTATAATAGCGATAGCCATAAATTAAAACCAAACAGTTCCCATGAATGACGGCGGGGCAAGGTGGACGGGAGTCATTTGAATGCACTTGTCACTCCTCGGAATTGAAAATGACAGTCGGGATGAATGGAAGGGATATGCAAGTCCATGACTCAAAAAGGATCTGCAGTAAAGCAATTTAATATCAGTGAGAAAGAGAATGAAGCTTCTAAATGAAAAAGGGAAAGCGGAGAGAAAGCGTAACCCATCGTAATCCGCCTTTAGCATTCAGTCAAGTCAAAACCAACTTAAAACCCAAGCGAAAACCTCCTATGCTTGTAGAGTGGGGATGTGGACCGAAATGTATAATGTATTTGTGGTGAGAAAAACAAGTGAGAGTATGAGAGCAACTATTAGCTCATGTTCATCCCATCCCACTCATTTTAAAACCCATCCCAAGGCATGACATGAAGAACTAAACTAAACTAAATCAAATGAATTGAAAAACCTATTTCCACATACTCATGAGAAATGGGGATTCACGTATGCTAAACCAAGAAAGTTTGTATGTGCAAGTTAAGTACACATCCCAACATTATCCAAGTTTCCTATGATACTTACTCTCGAGGAGAAAATGAAGTCAAGTAACAGTAACACACACTCTCTCTCTCTCTCTCTCTCCTATCTCCTCAATTCCACTTCACAAGTAGTTACTTTTAATGGGAGAAAGTGAGAGTATGCAATGTACGTACCGACTCTCCTGAAGCAAAACCTATTTCGGACATTATTTCATTCATCTCATTTCCATTTCATTCTGCCCATAGTTTATATATGTTTCGCCATAGGATAGGAAAAGAGTACGGTGGGGAAAGTACTTCTGAAGCCGACAGTTCGCTTATCAGTTGACTGAATATGCTAGTGTAGCTGCAAGATGTCCAGGAAGGCAATCATATCAATTGGGGACGACGTCATAATGCGCTCACATCCTAATGTTAAAGTTAAAGGCGTTTCTGTGTAAAGAAATTTTCTGGATACATACTAAGCACCACTTATTATCTTGTACCCTCAATACGTTTTACAAAAAAAAATTATATGTGGTGCTGGTTTGGGTCGTTCATTTTTCCAATTTTTTCTAACTTTCCCCAGAGGCTGGTTTCTGCCGTTACGATTATTACCAAATATTATTAACGCAAACTTTCCCCAGTTTGTTCGCAGCTCCACCAAAATGCATGTACACACATTCATGATTGCTTGAATCGTATGTGAAAGCAAGTGTGAACGTAAGAAATTTAAGCATCGAAATTTAATTTCCTCTTGTTAAGTTATGTTGATGTTGATGGCTTCTTCACCTTTCTGCACTGAAGGGAAACATGGTGTGCGTCGTCGTCGTATGAATCGAGCTGGCAAAACGGCAAACTGAATCGAGGGCAGGCAAAGTAATAAAGGGAAAATTTACTTTTGGCTCTTATAGATGTGTTAGGAGAACAACCTGTAGTAAAATTGTATGTTAATATTTCACTCATTACTTACTTTCTCCCTTCTTTGATGCTCTGGTTAATGAAGAGTTTCATAATTAAAATAGAGGACTAATAAGATATTTTGGAAGTCATTCTCCTTTACACTTTTTTGCTGAGCATATCACTTCTCATCTTTATGAAATCGTGTAACCATTATTTTGTCAACTTCTTTCTAAACAGTACAATATCTAAACTTGAAGGAATCATTTGAGTTAGCATTTTGAAAGAACCTGTTTTAGTTGGATTGTAGGCAAGCAAGAAAAGTCAAGCTGTCATAGGGAAATTATGTTTGAAAGGTGCTTCCTTCAACTTTTAAATTTAATGCCACCAATTAGTGGCTATTTTGAGGTTATCTATGAGTCTAGGAATGACCGATTCTGAGCATAAGTTTGATCACTTCCATTCATTTTATTCTGTTGTGGTTACCTAATTTAAAAAGAGGTAAACGAGGTACGACGTTCCACCTTTGCATGGAGAGAAGTCAGAGAAATTAAAGTTACCCATGAAGGGGGCCGGCCAAAAAGCGAAGGGAGAAGATGGATAGAAGACGACGAGGAAAGTTTTTGCATGTGTCAGATTAGAAAAAAATGTGGATTTAATCGGATTAAAGGATTATTACATGTGAGAGGTTGCCCCCAAAAAGTAAGAAACTATAAGCCAGCTCCAACTAAACCCTGGCAAAGAAAACTTAAATCCAAGCTCACACAAACCTCTTCTACCTCCCGTGTGCAGACGCTTATTCTTGATATGATATTCCAAAACTTTTAACTTCACTTTTTATCCTAGTCCTTAAAAGCCATAATTCTTTTTGGCAACTCTTTCCCTCTCATCGTCAACCTATCTTAAGTAGTGCGGTGACTTTTGCCTTTGGACGACTTGGTGGGTGGTTCAAATGAGAGGGATTGTCAGTGTATCAATGCATTATTGAGAGTTAAAAGATGGAAGTGAAATTCCTAAACACACAATCAGTTAAATGGGCTGCTACTGTGAGTATGAAGAATGTTTAAATAGGAAGCAGCTTTATCTGACACTTACCAACTTCAAAAACCTCAGTTTACTTAAACCTGCCAAGTGCAATCAGCCTGCACGTTCACGTAATATCCTCCCCCGTAGCCTGGTGATTTTGTAAATTGTGTACGCAAACGTGTGCAGGAAATTGTTGTAAAAGGGTTCACTTTCTCCAACCCAATCAACGCACACAAGTTTAAACTGAGAGGGAATTGAGTGAAATTTGATAACACAAACTCATGCAAAAAACTAATTTGATGCTATCGTAGAACAGTAATAGAACCATAGTCATACAAGAAACTATCAACCGGTAAAAGTACTTAATAGTTCTTGAGACGGGGAAAGAAAGAAAATCGAAGTCAAAGTCATTGACTCAAGCATACCCACTACTTCACCCTTGTCAAGTGAAAAACGCACCGAATCTAGCCAGACACCCTCCTTCCCTTCAGTAAAAATCAGTATTCTGCAACTTAATGATGGGGATAAAGAGTGTGGCTGTTGTTGGGAGAGGGATTGAGAAGTTTATTTAAATTGATGAATTCAGAGAAAGGCCACGCAACCGCCTATTGCGTGCTCTTTGAGATACACTTCTCGATAAAAAGGAATAATCGCTACTCCCACACTTTTGACTTTCTTCTACATAAAAAGAGGAAAGCCGGTCACCCCAGCACTCGTAAAATAAACCCATAGTAAATTATTTTTGCAGTCATTCACTAAACAACTTTCACATCATTTCATTTTTAAGGGTGTTATTGTTTTATTCTTATTCACAAGCTAAAAAACCTGAATTCGGTTGAACGCTCCCACAATGTGAAGCATTTTATGGTCTATTTGTAAAAGTGGTCACATAATAAGGACTTATGCACATTCCCTTCATTCGTAGTTAAGGCAGTCAGCATGTCTAATTGAGATTCGTACGAATGAAATACTTCATACATTCAATTACGATGCATTCGTTTATTGCGTCTTGCCACACAAATGTGGCACTCCAGACCTTTGATACTGTTGTAACAACATAACATGCAGGGATAGCAAAATTAGCAAATTTTAATTAAAGGTGGACTGAATCAAAAGTTTGAAGGGGGAGTGGTCGTGGCTATTATTATGGCACAGCCAATTAATTAATAACCATAATCGCGTGTGAAAGGTGAAAGCAAATCGGCTTTGCATACGATTTCATTTATTTATATACTTGAGATACACCTGCTCTAGGTCAAATTTGATTATAATTGGGGCATGCAATGGACACACAGGTTCAATAAATCAAGAAATACCAGGAAGAAAGTGCCAAGGAAATTAAGTAGGAGTAAGTTCGCATTAATACCTTGGATCTAATTACTCATTTATTAAAGTATTCGCCACCGGACTTTTGTTCTAGTTTCTTTATCCCAGGGCATGCATTAAAGCTTCGCAGGTAGGTAAGTGAAAAGCTTAATGTGGTACTGAACACTGTAATTCATGTGGAAAAGTAGAAGCATAGTCTTTCTAACTACGAGAAGAATTATGTGAATCCAAGCTTTCAATTCTACACTCAATAAGTAAATTTGATTTCTGATAACGACAAAGAGAAAGTAAATAACTTGCACAGTTTTAGATTTGGAGAAGGGGAGAGTCAAATTTCGTTCCGTTTTATTTGTTAATCTAAATGTCTAGCACAGAACTCGAATCATTCATTCAATTCTGTTTTTGGTCCATCAGAGCAGCTTTACTTGCATGTCTTAATCAACAGTGATCCTCCTCCTCATTGTTTGTCCGTCCGTCTAGAGTCGTGTTTTTGTACTGTACATTTTCTGGATGGCATCCTGCACTGTAGCAAAATGCTTCAGAAAGTTACTTAAACCATTAAATATGAGACATGAATTTCCAAATCTCTTCCCTGGCTCGAATTCGGATCGTGCCTTCTGAAGAAGTCAAGAAGACGAACAAAATGAGGGTAGCATTGAATCAGAAACATTGATTTATTCAGTTAACATGCAATAAGTTGAAACGAACGCTTGGACTACTTTCCAGTGAAATGCTTAATCTGATTTTGATTTCTGTGCGCGTTTTCGTTTGCTCCACTTTCATTTCTTTTGCTTTGCTTTCCTTGCATTTATACTCTTAATAAATGCGTGAAAGCACGTCCTAATATGAGAGGATCTGCTTTTACCAGTAGCCAAATAATCTACAGCTCTGCAAACTAAATGCTTTCACAAAATGAGTAAAACACTGCAAGTGGGATTGCTGTGTGCGACTATTAAATGGCAAGGCAACGTCGTTAACTTGAATCTGTTGCTCTGCATCCGTTAGCGACGGTGAATATGTTATAATCACCATAAAAAGCTTACAACGTCAAACACAATGACAGGCGAGAATAAAACTGATTTCCGAGTTCCGAAATGCCTTCACGCCGCAAGGATCCATGTATTGTGTTCCATCTACGTGTGCCATGTTATGCATAGGGCTTTATGAGAGCATGCTTTTATAATTCCGTGTCATGTTGTTACAATAATAACGTGGAGAATGTCTACGATGCATTGACTGTACAATTCCTACACCCCAAAAATTTCTAAAAACCGAAATCAGGCGTCTCGGATCCGTGGACACGCAAGAAGGTAAGAATACACAAATCCTGGGAATTCTACAGAACCAAAAAGTAAATTTGCCTCAAAGAAAAGAAAGATGAAAGTTATTATTAGGGAAAGGAAACGAGGGAAAAAGAAAGAAAACGCTGGCACCTCGATCGGGTCGGGTCAGGACATGGGAGGGAGATACCACTTTCCCAACGAACCTCCAAGCTACATAAACAATGCATTTTTTGAGGTAAGTAATTGTCAGTTATATTTAAGAACTGCTGGGCTCACCTCTTCTTACAGAGTGCTACTTGCTTGTTTGAACAATTGGTATACAAACATGGAAAATTGTCTGGCTGTACTCCCGAAATTTGTATCGCATGGACAAACATAAGTTGAGGATTAAAAGCAGCCACGTAAAAGGAAGGAAAAGTAAACTGCAACCATTAAATCAAGAATGCGTGAATTGACCATCGACCATACACTTTGCTTCCTTCGCTTTGTTGTTTTCCCTTTGCTTTCTCCCCTTACATACGATTTACATCCAACCTCCTTGCCTTTAAACATGCATGAGGGTACTGACGACGAGTGCGTGTTTATGCGGAAGGTGTAAAATTCTAATCTCGTAAGTCAATCTGACTGGAGGTGAGTTACGAAAAGCACTTTATCATCCGTTGGATGGACACCCTATAGTTATGTTGTGAAATAAACTGCGACCACAAATAAAAACGAACCATTTCGTGTGAATTATTACATGCTTTTTTACATCTCCTTCTCTGCCATTGAGTATGGAGAGTATAGGGATGTGTTCTTGCATTTATTGAACATTACTGAGCCATAAAAACATGAGCTAATGCTTTTGAAAGTATGAATTTACATGGATTTTTGTGTAAAGGTCAAATCAAACCAGATTGAAAAGTTATAAATATGGACTCTGGATTTTGCAAAGATAGACACCTACATAAACTTGCATTTCTTTGTCATTGAGGCCAGAGGAGCGTGGAAGGAGAGATAATGGAAACTAATGTACGGAAAGTTCTATTTCCAATTATGAAAGTCAAACTTTAACAATAAAATAAAACTATGATCAAAGTCAGGGAGAAAGGTAAAGAGGGGTGAAAGTGAGTGGATGAGTGAGCACAACCCACTATTTTATTCTGCAGTAAATAATAATTGGTGGCTGCATGAACAACCAAAAACAGAACAAACGAAATCAGACAAAAGAGGAAATAATACACTTCACCCTTCTCCACATTTAGTCACTCTCATTCAAACGTTATTGTTCACTTGGTTGCCCATTGGGACAATTTAATTACACAAGTTGGCTAAAAACACAGGGGAACCAATGATACTACTGGGAATGACAATTTATAATGGATTGTGTTTTGTTTTACATAATTTTTGGTTGCATTCGTCAAAATGTAAAGTTTAAAGTCAACTTTATATGACCTCAAAAGCCATATTTCGTTGTTTACATAACGTGAAAAATTATACATTATCATGATTTAATTGCTTCTGGCTTTCTAATTGTCTCTTGCTGACGCTGAATGTCATGTTCAAGAGAATTTTTCTTAGTTCTTGAAGACCAGTTTTTGCAGTTGCATTAATTAGATTAGAATCAGACTGCAGTACTGCATAACGCCAAGCGCACTGGTTTATACAGATTAGCTGAGGCTATTCTGACGCTATTAAGTATACACACACGTAGCTGTTCTACAAGGAAGAGGAGAGAAGAGAAAACGTTAAAAGAAAACGAAGGACAACGCTGGAATTACAATGAATTCAAGTATCTAAAGCACACAAAATCTCATCCAAACCAACGTCCAGTCTTAGAATTTTATGGCGCAACACACAGAATAAATAAAATAAGCGTATATCCGCTAGTCTCTCGTATTATTGCCCTTCGCTTTGCCCGCTTTACACACAGGCAGATTAAAGGGGAACCAAAAAATTATTTATGAAATATAATGGAATAGCCAACAATAACAATTGGGCTGTTGAGACCTATTAGCAATTCCTTGTCTTGTGGTTTTTGGTACTCCGAGTTTAAAATTCAGGATGGCTAAGGTGCTACTAAAAATTCTGGACAAGGCTCACAACAATACAACATCTTGCAAAAACTTAAACGGTTGGCAATTTCAGCTTTATTGTTTTCTATAAATGATTTTTTCATACATTGACTGACAGCCAGGGCCAATCGAAAACGCAGAAACAAACCTTCATTTCTGGTGCTTTCTTGATCTGTGGTCAGAATTTTGATTAGCTAAACACAATTTTGTTTTATTTCGGACAAAAGAAGAACTTGTAAAAAGAAAGTGAAGCAAACAGTCTAGACTTCTTCAACCCTAAAGCTACATAACATCCACATTTCTTTCGCCACCAGCCATCAAAAAGATAAACGATTTTCAATAACTTTACAATTATACAATTCGCTGTGCATCGATAGTTCATGCCAAAGTACATGATGGAAAGGCAATACTGCATTACGGAATGCATCCTTGTCCTACAACTCCCTACATTCACATCCAATCCAAGAACTGTTGGAAGATGATATTCAAATAAAAACAAGCCTAAAAGTGAAAGTATTTTTGAAAGGGGTGGAAAGAAAAGTAAAATAAAACGATGACTTGAAATTGGATGGAAAATCAGAAAGTTAGTTTTTTTAAAGGAATTGACAATCTTTTCCTTACTTCTTTTTGCTTTTCCTATTCCAATTCCGAAAGAAAGTTGGGTTTGAGAGAGCAGTAGTCCAGTCGGAATAGTCATATAAGAATGAATGAATAAGTAAAGGCCCCAAGAGTATTTTTCTACGTTCTTTCCTTTTCTCTGTTCGTTTATTCTGTCTCTCGACCCTCTCTCCTACATTATAAACAGTTGGTCCAGCTTAGCTGTTCAGTTTTCCCTGCCGAAAGTTACTCCTATTACTCTCCAACCATCGTGCAAAGCAGGGAGAACGAACGGAAGATAGGGATGAGAAGGAAAAGAAAGCTGGTATTAAATGCCGCAGGAGATTTAAACCAAAAAGATGAGGAAGTTAGAAGATTAAACTAAACGTTTCAACTGGGAGGCTGAGCAAGTATTGCATTACGTGGAGAAAAGTGTCTATATGTCCTCTAACCTTTCCTTTTGCTTTTCTTTCTTTGAAACTTTCTCATTCATCCATTCTATCTGTGGTAAGTAAGCGAATAAAAGCAATTTTTGCTTGTTGAAGTCATTGAAGGTTTGCATATTTTCCCTAGATTTGAAGTAAAGTTTAAACTGTTGCGTTTGTGTGTCATCCACCTTATGAGATTACTCGTAATTAACTAGATAGTGCAACGTCCTTTCATAGTAGTGTTGGTTTTTGATTCCAAAAACAAGTGTCGTCTCCGAACGTGTAAAACTTCCAGGATAAAGCGTATGGTCATAAATTTATTTATGTCCCCAACGCACCTGTGTAACTAGCTAGGGTGATATGGAAGCCAGGTTATTTTCTACTTGTGGGATATAAGAGGGGGGAATGAGAAGAAAGTGAAGAAAAGAGAAATGTGAAAGTTTTCTTTTTGCATGCTGTCCTTGTCCTAGTCCCTGAGGAGGAAGGTGAAAAGTGGTTAAGTCCTTTCCTTCCATAGTCAGAAGAAGCAGAATATATACTATGCAATGCAGGAGGAGTATGATTTCATGTGATGCGATGCGATTTGATAAGATGAAGAGAGAATGTAATGTGATGTTGCTGCCGGTTGAGAGAGAGAGAGAAAGTGTGTAAAATGATGATGGTGGATTCATTCATGCACACCTCATCACCAAGGAAGAAGGAAGAAAGAACCAGTCAACTTGACACCCTGTACTTGTATGAACCTACTACACTTGATCCAATCCAAACTCTTGAACTTAGTCTAATCGAATTCCACTCCTCTCTCTCCTCTTCTGCACTTCACAACAGTAAAGAGAGGAGGAGGGTGAAAAGGAGAAGAGTTAGTTTAGTTTCCTCCACTTTCACTTTACTTAGTTCACTTCACTTCAAGAATGCCTCACACGTATTTTATAGCAGTTCTCCCTTGGATACATCGGGCGTAATATAACCATTCATCCATCTACATATTATTATTATCTGCAACAGCCGAACGCCACGAAGGCAGGAAGTTGCCTTGCCTCACCAAGACTTTCTTTCCTCAATGCAGTGGGAACCCTGTAGAAAATTACTTTTCCACGTTCTCAGACATGTACCAAGAAGCCAACACATACCACATTAAGCTGGGAAGGTTCAAAAGGCCGACCCGGTATAATCTACCAAGAAGCCCAATCACTAATTCCAAAGAAATTTAAAAATATTAAAAAAAGGATTTTGCTAAAAGTAGCCCAATTTTTGAGTGCATCATTCTGATTTTTGTAACCAATGGATCAACACTGATAAAAAAGTTGGTGGTGACAAGGGATGCGACTTGGATGTAATAGAAGACTTTGCACCATTCGGAATAGAGAGTGTGGGTGTATGGAAGAGGGATATGAAATTAAAGCCACCACGACGGGTGGAGAGCATGAGAGAGGAGAGTGAATAGTGCAAAATTATGTTGAAAAGGAGACAAAGTAAAGTCTACAATTTACATTTCATTTATACTGTTTAGAACTAACTTTGGTATCAAAACTGTAGGAAAAACTTATTGTCATAAAACTACTATAAAAAAGTTAGTTTGGTGGATAAAAAAGGGTAAAATGAAGTTTTCTCTTTTTTTGTATGTAGAATGAAATGGACAAATGAAATGAAATGGTTTGGGAGCAAACCATGGAGCAACCAAGAAAAAAAAAAGAGACGAGACAGAAGAGATGCGACAGTCTGCTCTTCTCATTGGACTGACATTATTCACTTACTCAACAACAGCAGCAGCAACAATCTCTTAAAATTAAGATGGATAGACTGAAAAGAGACAAAGTTCTAAGAAGAGATTCAACTTTCTCCCAAAAAAAAGTCATGTCAGCTTACATCCTTCAAACCCTGTAGTAGCATTTTCTTCTTTCTTTTCTCAACATTGCGAACTGAACTCTTAAGTCACAGAGTTTATGGAAGCCCACTTTGTAAGATACAAAATTGGAAAATACAACAAGGCCATAAAATGAAACAAAATATAAAACGAAGAGTCGTGAAATGAAGTAGGAAGAGTTGTTTCATCTGTTACAGAAGAGTTGCAAATATTTAGGACCAAGTAGAGTGACTTCGGTGCTGCAGTTGTTTCCTCTTAAATACTACTACGTGCTTACTTTTGCTGCTACGGCTTGTGTGATGTGGTGTGGCATCATCCCTGTATTCTTTCTGCAGTCCCACACTACACACATATTGGTTGGTAGTAAACTTAAATTAAATTTGCAGCCAAGGCAATAGCAATAGTCATGAGATCAAAACCCGGTGGAGAAAGGAGTAAAAAGCAACTGTTTACCTATTTCTCAGTCCCACTTTCTCTTTTATAAATATGTATCTGAAATATAAAGGAAACCTGACTAGGGAAATATACCAAATCCAGGAGCTCAAATAGATAATGGTATGATGAGACACACAGTAGTAGTGCTCAAATACAGTTGTGTTTTCATGCAAAAGTTTGTTTATAACAAAATGTTGGGTGTCTAAATTCTCTTTCACAGCTTGCAAAGGATCAAGGATCTCATCTTTCTCTTAAGACATCGTTTCTCTGAGCATTTCTTTCAAGCCTAAGTTTTGATTTTTGGTTTTTGACATTAGTTAAGAGTCGTCAGTATAACGACTTGTATCTTTAATTTCAACGACTCAAGAAAGACCGACCTTCAAGGATTTAATCAGGTTGATGAATATCAAGCAGGTACATTTATTGCACCATAAATTTAAAATAAAGTAGCATGCGGAAGGGATGCGACTTCATTACATTACATAACATTTTGAACCAGGGGTTGACTTTCTTAGACTTGGAGGTTATGCTCAAGTGTCTAGGACGAAAACTATGTATACGAATAAATAAATAAATGGTTATTGTATTACGTGCCAAACCAACTGGATAGTCAAGAAGCACAGAGAATTACTTTCACTTCACTTTATGCTTTCCTAGCCAATATTTATTCACCCACCTCCTTCCCACTTCTCCTACATACAAGATGCCTGAAGAATGCATGCATTTATAAAGGGATGACTCTCTGTGAATAACAAAGTTTACTTACCTCAATTTTAGTTGAGTTCAGTTTATTACACCTAACAAAATTTTGAAATGCCTATAAATAAATTTATGGATTCATGTAATGTAACAAAACACACTTCATTAGGCCAAGGAAGCGAAGGAGAGGAAACAATATCTTTTCACCCAGACCAAGTAAAATTATTTTCAGTGTGAGTGAACTACTATCTACTTAATGCCACCCTCCTTGTTTATCTGCCATCCCTTTCTTTTTATTTAACTACAACCCATTTCCCAGGGAATCTGCGTTAATTAAAGAAGAAAGAGAGTGTGAAATTGGCTGGTTATCGTTACAATTGTTTTAAGAGCATACATGAGAGCGGCGTTGCTTTTACCATTAGTTTTTGCTTTGGTTTCTTCAAATTGACGGTTTTGGTGGGAGAAGAAAGGAAACGCTTTTGCAAATAAATGTACGTCGATATCATTACCGGTATGAATATGTGCCCATGTGCATACAAAAGTTAAATGTGGAACGTCTCACATGACTTTAAGGATAGCGTATATTTTAAGTAGTTAGTTAGTACTTTTACTTTTTAGTTAGTTATTTTGTTGGTTGGTTTGGTTAACGGGAAGAAAGTTTGCCAACAAATCTTGAAGTGAATTTAGACCCATCTCATTAACTATTAAAAAGGGAGGGCGGCATTGAACGTGTCAGAGGGTGATATATAGTTAATTACCATCCAAGATGTGTCCTCCTTCTAGCTGCTTTCTCCTCTCTCTCCCTTCTCTTTAGGGAGAAGAGAAAGCAAGAAGAAGAAGAAGGAAAGCCGTCTTGCTTCCATTCACATTTTCTCAAACTCCTCCATTCACTTTCTCAACTTTCTGCATCATGTCTCTTTTCCACAACTTCTTCCTTTCCTGCCTTCCCTCTTTGCCAAACCCTTGTGCTTCTTAGTTTGGCCCTATAATGTAGGTGTGTGTGTGTGTGTGTGTGAATAAGTGCGCTTTTCAGAGAGGAAATGGTGAGGAACCGAACGTATGACTCTCTATCAATATAAGTTTGAACAAAATGCGGTGGCAGAGGAGAAAGTCACCAGTCACAGAGCCCTTCACCTTCCTTCCTTCCTTTTCTCGGCTTTTAGTTGTTGCGCTGAATTTGAGGAAAACGATCTTGCAGAATGGGACAATATGCTGCCTCTCTCTCTTCTACACCTTTCTCCTTTTGTCTGAGACTACACAGAGCCTTCACCCGCAGAGAATACTACTCTTTTAAATGGGGGGATATGAATCGAGTTGTGCAGAGTGTTTTTTACACTACAGCCTTTGTTCCAAAAAGGCCTTTCTTTCTTTCCTAGGATTTTTAACCTGTCGGCGTCAGGGGTGTTTGCTGCCAATGCCGTCTGATCCTGATAGGATGGAAGGAGTGATTATTAATTTAGAACTGTGAAAGAGAACTCGCGCATTGTACCAAAATATTTAATTAAGTCGTGTTGACAACGGGGCATGAAATAAAGAGAACAAGAAAAATGGAGAAAGTAGAGAGACGCAGTAATTTCTTCTCTTTCCTATTCTTCTTCTTCTCTTCTTTTTACTTTCATTCATTCATTCAAGTTAAATTAACGATCCACCACCACCACCAACGTCAGACTGGAGTGCTAGCTGCCATACTTTAGCTTCCGTTTTTAGGTGTGTGAGATGTCAATGGTGGAAGGAGAAAGGGGAGAAAGCAGCGAGGAAAGGATGGAATGAAAAGAGTACGAATCGACCAAATACCAATCCCATAGATTCCAAAAGGGAATTTTATTTCTTGCTGAAGTATGTGAGAATTTTTGCCCATGGCCTATCCAACTACCTACTTCTCTCTCCTCCTCAATGGCTGGTTAGACTGGGGATGGATAGATAGATAGAGAGTTGATGGATGGTCAGAAGACAGTCGAAGGTGGTCGTAAACCCTTCCTTTGGCATGAAATAGACCAAGATTATGAAATGGTGTCAACGAGGCTACCAAGAACGTCTCTCTACCCTTTCCCCATTTAATTTTATTAAAGTTGAGAAATGTATTCTGTTTTATATCTTCATTATGTTGCGTTTCATCTCCACCCATCTTTGTCCCTCTCAGTCCCTTCCACTCCTCCTACAGACACCCATACAAGGATATGGAAGGAAGAGAGGGAAAATGTATTTGCTAAATAAGTATGTAGACGCGACTGGGGAAAAGTCTACGTCCAATTTAGGTAATGTGGGAATGGTGAAAGCAGTAAAAGGATGTGGAAGGTTTGATATATTTTTCCTCAACGACACGTACTCCTCCTATGCTCACACGGGAGGCTTATATAGGAGAAAGCGTGGATGTTTGAGCTGAGAGAAGATAGCAGGACGACGTGGTCATGTTAGACGAGGAGAAATTATGGTGATGGAAGTGGCAGGATTAATGTGAGGTTATACACCTTCCCAAAGTCTCATTTAAGCTGGCTCTATCTTTTTTAGCTAAGGTATATGGATCCCTGTCCTCACCCGGCGTCGTTCCCTCCTACACCACTTTGTTGGAGAAAGCCGTTTGAACCTGGATGAAGAGATGGATGTAGATTCCTCGGTAAGGGTTTAATACAGTGGTGTGGTGGCGACAATGATGATGATGATGATGTGGTTTTTCTGAATCTTTTTAATGCCAGATGATGAAATGTGAGGTTACACTTTCTTTCGTCCGATCGAATATAAACTGATGTGTTTAATACCTCCTTCTTGGTTTAATACCGCAATTGTGCTGAGTAAGGTGGGTGAGAAAAAGATGTTTGGTTCGTTATCATCTTGTGGAAGAGAGAGAGAGAGATGAGGATTACTTTTGGATGTTTAAAATGCTCGAGTGAAAGTGAAGTGGGGAAAATGCGTGCTTCAATAGGCACACAAGATGAATTTTGTGACATCATGTCAACTGTGGTAGTGGCAATAAACTGCGTCAGTGGATGGATAATTCTGGTGTTTTGGTTCCACAGTTATTTTTACGGCTTAAGTTTACTACCATCTCCCACCACCACCACACGCAGTAAACCTCTGACTACAGGTAGAGGGAGAAAGCTACAAGAGAACGGTGCTTACACTCTCCCAACCAACATAAATAAATATATTGCCTCGCACATTAGGTTACATTACATTAAGACCAAAACTCTTGTTTTCAAATTACTATCACCACTTTTACTCCTTCACTCATTCCCCCCTCACCTTACCCACTGTGCCTAATCAAGATTTCACAGCTTTTTGGCCAGGGAATTATTTTGTCTGCCCTCGTCCTCATCCAACTTGCCATTAAATTCACAAGCGGCGTGTGTAAAATAAAATGAGGGTCAATAAAGACAGAGAGCAGAATTATCAGCAAATAATAAATAAATAAGGGAAAGTATGAAAAGGCATGAAATCAAGTGTTTAGTATGTAGAGGAAGACTGATGATGGTTGCCTGTGACCTCCTCTTCTTCTAAATATAGATTTTAATGAAACCCAAGTCATGTCATGAATGATGATACGACGCTTCCCCACATCACGATCACATCATGACGACCACATCCTGGAGAAGTTACCCAATCCTGTCTCCACTGCTAACCACTCTTTCTCTCACTCTGCCTGTCTGTTTCCCAAATGAAGACGAGAGGGGATATGACAGAAGTGAGAAAGGATGAGGAGACAAGACAAGACGAGATGAAATAAAGTCATGAAGTGTGGTGAATTTAGAAGATCATGCACCAATTTAATTTACTCATTCACACCATCATCATGGCCCTCCTCGAGTTCTTTTTAATAATAAAATGCTATGTTGTTGGGCACACTACGGAGAGGAAGGATGGATGTCGCAATGGCAAATTGAAATGAACCCCACTCACTTCTTCTCTCATCAGGCGGCCACTTTAGTCCCGTTTTTTTTGTTGGACTTGGTTTTTAATAGCTTTGAATTATTATGGAAGGGAGCGATTGGAAAAGTGATAAAGTGGAGAGAGAAAGTGATGATGCATGAGGAAAGGAAGAAGCGTGTGGTACCAAAAGGAATGGACTCAGCTCATCCTGTCTAACGGCGTGGGTTTGTTGATTTGATCTACATTCCTTCATCTCTTCTTCTGTGGGTTGTTTAACGAGCAGGGTCCATAATACTCTCAACAAGCACAATTACATTCATTTCATGTCTTCTTTCATCACGCTGACTACAGACTTTCTCTCTCGTCCGTACTTACTTTCACCACCGCTGCTATTCCATTCTTCACCCACACGGACCAGTCAACCACAACGCAACGCCGTGCCATGCAATTGTACATATCTGTAGTTATTGACCAAAGGGAAAGGAGATACAGGCAGGCAGGTGGGGGTTCCTCTCATCTCCCTCTCCTTTCTCTGCTCATGTGGAAAATCATCGGTGGATGGATGGAGAAATGAAATGGATGGGTGTTCACATCTGTGGAACAACGATCACGATCACGGCGATGATGACGAGGACGTCCTTCTTGTTCAAGTCCAGAGAAGAAGAGGCCTAAGTTCTGGGCTCTGGTGAAGTGATGAGCAACAAGGCCTGGAGTGAGAGAAATGAATTTAAAAATCAATCCAGAAGACAATCATCCAAGTCTGAATGACGCTTTTTCTTTTTCCCCAGCTTTTGACATAATGGTTTTTAATGCAATGTCTCACAATACCCCTGACATGTTCCTTTGGCAACGCCATTTAGCTGAGACCCGGAAGAAACGAGGAAAAAGACGCATCTTTCCAAATCTGTTTACGCAGTCTCGCCTTAAATAAATTAAACCTATGGCATCAACTTGAAAAAGCTAAAAAGTAAGGTCATTTGCCGATGCATCAAGGTTCATAGTCGTTACTGCATGAATGAGTGGATGTGGCAAATGGATTGGTTAATTATTCATACGAACTTATTTCATTCCCCTCTTAACCTTCGTTATTCCTCTGCTCAATGATAAAAGAGACCATTCTCAGTACACCTTTTCCCCATCTAACGCTCAACCACCAACCAACTTTCCCCTCACTTTCACTCCAATGAAACACAATCCTGGAAAAACTCGTGTGTAAAGTTTTGGTCTTTATTGCAAATTTGGTGATGTAACGTAGTTGGAAGCCTACTCACGATATAATTACCTTAACATGGTACTTGACTAGTTTACAAAACAAATTATTGAATGTACCATAGGCACAAATGCCAGTCAACTTTTGGAATGTACTAACATTTGTTCATTTCAAAAAAATCTTTTCAGACAAAAATAAACGGAAGGTCAACGACTGAGTTATTTAGAATTGGTCCGTTGCTTATAACCTCAAAAAATATACAATGCTGAATATTGGTCAGTCACTTTTAGATATTAATTTCCAAGCTCCAATGGCGTATTGAAACCAAATTATAAACAAGTCTCTTCCCATTTGCAACCAGCTCCAAATTGGTGTTACTTTTGACCCTAGAGTGATCATAATAAAGTAAATTCAGAAACAATAATATGGAAGTGTGAAAAAAAACCTTCAATCTCAGTCCAGTTAACCGCAACCTCTGCTATAGGAATTTTTAATTTCTGAGCAATGTATAGAATCTCAACATCAAACGCCCTGGATTAAAAAGAAACTCAGTGAGACAAACGTTGCAAATATATAGCAAATGTACTCACCATCTTTCTATGTGCATACTAGGAAAACATTGTCTTGCGGCATTTCGAGTGAAGAGCTTGAAACCACATTGGGTGTCTCTAATTCCTTTTACTGTAAAAATGTAAACCAAAAGGTGGAATCCTTTCATCAAAATTGTACGAAAGAAAGATCTGGTGGCTATGGCGTCGTCCTCCATGTGTGCTCTAG